>JAPQRN010021876.1:18431-30965 GCA_037367275.1 Coranthus polyacanthus | reverse complement strand
GCTTCCATGTCTGCTCATGGAAGAGCAGGGAGGTGTGCACTTCCTGCTTAGGCTTTCCACATATGCACGTGGAAGGGCAAGGAGCTCCCAGAACAGAGCCATACCGCCAAACACACATAACTTATGCAGATGAATACTTAATTTTTGACGAGAGTGGTCCTGACTGAAATGGCCTTAAGTATAGTTTGTCCACTTGCCTTCATGTTGACACTATTTGATCCTTATGTTGAGAGCATCACACAGTTTGACACAAATTTGAGCCTTCTAGTCCATGGCATTATGGAGATATTCACCTTGACATTTGGAAACTAATATGTCAGATAAAAAGTTATACCCAAATGTCAGTGTTTTTGGCTTGTGCATGGTGATAACTGGCCATAATTAAAGCTTCTTAACGTCCCTTCATGTTGACACCATTTAATCCTCAGGTGGAGTGCTTCATACAGTTCAAATGTCAGCCTTCTAACCCAACTGGCCATAACCACAGCTTCTCCACTCGCCTTCTTGTTAGCATCATTTAATCCTTATGTTAAGTGGGTCACACAGTTAAAATTTCAGGCTTCTAGCCCAAGACATTGTGGAGATGTGGAACCCTGACATCCAATACAATGTTAAACCCAAATATCAAATTGTACACCTTGTACAGTGTGGCAACTGTCCACAATTAAAGCTTCTCCCCTTGCATCCATTTTGACATCATTTAATCCGTAGTTTGAGAGCTTCACACAGTTCGACTTTCAGCAAAGGTATTGCAAAAGTATGTTTTTCACCTGTGCCCTTCTGAACAGATACACCTGGTTTCAAGTATGAAAAGTGTAGAAGGTTGTTTTTTAAAGTTTCAAAAAATGAAGTGCAGCCACTCCAGTACACTTTAATGGATCATTCAAAGGGCAGTTTTAAATCTTGAGTTTTGTGTTTAGAAGGGCTAAGTCATCTCTTTAAATCATAGTATATTAATAATATACAAATATTCCCTGGTAAATGCAGCTGTTGTACATACACCCGAGAGGAAGATGTGCTTGTTAGGGAGAGTTTTCAGTTTGTCTTTTGCAACTCATTAAACAATCTTGAACAATTCTACTGTGAAGCATGGGCGATCAATAAATCACAATACAAGAGTGAACATCAAACTGCTTTGTCCCACCACAGCATTTTCTGTGTTAGCATCTTTTTGGACCTCTTTTTTGTTCATCCAGGAAAGCTTTGCTGAGGCTGCAGTCTCTTTTTCAGCATCGTCCTGCTTTACATTCATATTGGTCCAAACGCAGCAGCAGCAGCAGCAGCAGCAGACAAGAATACATATGCCTCTGCAGGAACAACTCCTAATCACTCACTCACACAAAGATTCACACTCAAGTAAGTGTTTTCAGAGTATAGATCGAGATTACAGAATGACTTGGCCTAACTGAAGCAGCAGCCCTCCCAAAGTTTATTTCTTCTTTTTTGGGGGGGAGATGTCAGTTTGTGAATAACATGAAAACATAAATAAGGTTACCAGGTGCCTCACTTAATGAGGGACTGCTCAGCATTTTTTGATCTTTTGTCTCACGTAGTGGCCCTCACTTCAGAAAGCTGGGCATACGCTCGTTCCCACACAAAGTTCGGCATTTATCAATCTGATCGTGAATGGAGGCTACACTCAAATCTCACATCAGGTCTCAGCTCGCGTACGCAAGTTTGGAGTCAGTGTGGACATGTGATGCAGCAGAATAAAAGTGACTTATATATTCTGATTGGCATGTAAACCTACTCAGTCACAGAATCACCTAAAAATGTTGCCTATGATAAAATATTATGAGAAAACCTACATTTGTTACTTTGTGTCATATCCCACATAAATCAAGTTCACAGATGTTTACCATTGAGATTGCCTGAGGAAGTTTGCACCATAATTTTGGTCTGTGGGGATAAATTGTGCAGGAAAAAGATGCTATTGATCCGATGTCAGATGAACCTCTGCACAGAGATCAGTGTACAGTACAGCATCTTGCAAGGAGACAGCATCTCATTCACCACTCCCTGATGTTCTACTCTAGTCTTAAAAAATCTGTCTGGTATTCAATAATGAAAACTGACAAAACACAATGTTTAGTTAAATATTTATGTGATGATGATTTCAGGTTTTCCCATCTCTATATTAAAGTGGCATTAATGGATAGTAGAGAGCAATTCATCTCCACCACTGACCGATACATCTCAGTTTGTTTCTCCAGAACCTCTGCTGTCATGAGTCCATGATTGCGGTGCACTAACATGGGAGTGTGCACTCCGCCCAGCAGCTGTTTCTTGGCTCTGTGGGACCAGCTCACAGAGCCAGCTAGCTAAAAGTTGAATGCTGGTGCCTGACTCATTCTTTATCTGAAACATCATTAGGAAACAAAAAATAACCTAGGCTTTTCAGTTTTTACCATCATTCAGCTGAATCACAGCAGTGCATCTGTGTTATGTACAATATTAAAGCAGATCAGGTAACCGTGGTTATGTGCTCTCTTCCACAACAGTGGAACTTTTCAGTGGTGAGTTTGAGATCTGACTATTTTTCCTTCACCTATATGTAAAGAATTGCGATATAAACTCTTATAGCCTATTAGTCCTAATATTATATACAGAATAGGCTCCACATCATGATGTATAAATTAAATATTCAAACTCCTCACTAAAAATTGTGTTGTGGAGGAGGTCAGCCGGATCCCAGCTGATCCAGACTGAGGAGCACATAACCATGGTTATCTGATGTGCCTCAATATCGAACATAAAGCACAGACGCACCGCTGTGTTTCAGCTGGATAAGGGTAAAAACTTAAAAAATCTAGGCTATTTTTTGTTTCCTATATGTAGCCTATATTGTAAAGCTTATGCTCAGCCTCCAGCTACATGTCTGGAACAGGTCCCACAGAGCTCTGCGGGGGCAGAGTGCATGTCCTCGGCACACCCGGACTAAATCGCTCACTACTACCCATTAATGCCACTTCAAATGAGAGAAAGGGAAACCTGAAACACTCATCATCACACAAATGAAATATGTAACTAAACGTTGTACATTGTATGTTTTCTATATTGAATAGTGGACAGATTTTTTAAGATACACAGGTGTATCCTTGTCAAAGCTTTGTGGAAGTCTTTTCAGTGATCAGACCCTGACGTGTAAAAGGAGGTGTGTCACACGTTTGGATTATATGAACCACGGCAGGAGCAGGACTTTAAAAATGTAAGTTTTCCTCAATCTGAAGTTGTATTAGTTATTTAAAATGATCCAATGCCTGATCAAACTTGTGTGTGTTAAATAAAAAAAGTATGACATCCCTGCATCGCCTACTGACACATTTTGAATTGAATTAATATTTAATCATACGTTTAGATAAACAGTCATCTGACAGATCATAAAATACAGCAATATATTGTAACTAACGGCTCTGAGGAAAGGATGTCTTATTTTATTTAAACGTTGCCTCGACTCCTCAGCTCGCATCTCTGGTGGGAGGGCCTATGAGTCGAGGACCAGAGGAGCTACAAGCTAAGAATTGGGAAGAGGGGCTGGTTAACAGCTCGACTGGTGTATGGACTGATTGAAATTACACAAGGAAGTAGTGTCAGGCCAACGCCGAGAATAGGTGATGAAACCTGTATGCACGCAATCAAGCTGGTAAGATGCCCCCACAGAGAGGTTAACATCTGCCACCAACTCAGACACCCTGTAGTGGCTTTTAAGCCCAGCTCCATAAATGGCTCGGCAAATCAGTGAGTTCCACTAGGTTCATGCTTCCATGTGTCTTTTGTTAATGTTTATGTTTTGTGTTTTCTGGTGTTGGTCACCTGTGCACTGCACCCCTCTTAGCTCCGTATCTGACTAGTGCTACAATTTGAATGAGAGTGTCAGCTTTTTTATTGCGTTACCTCATTGAAATGCTCTGAGTGATATGTTTATATGCAGAACATTAGCTACCTTTAGCTATCTAACTAATATTGACATTACTTTTGGCCAAAAGTACACAGCTTTACTTGTTTTACCTGTTCACGTTGTTCTCCCAGCCTTAGAAAGGGGACATGCCGGTGCTGATGTACAGGGTCTGTACCCTGGGTCTATTAAACAAATAACATAAAAATAAAATGATAAATTTCAGACTCCATTTTGGTGTAGTCAGCCACCTCATCGGTCAGCAAGGGTGAGGACATGAACAGCTGTTGACACAAACGAGACCAGACTGTCTCATTAAACAAGGCTCATTCGGCTTCAAAAGGAAGGGCTACATAGGCCATTCCTTAGGAAGCCGCGACCTTAGAAGGATGTCTTATTGAGACACGGCTATTGTCCTTTGGGTTGTGATCATAGGCTGTATCTGTCAGTGTAAATACAGGTGTTTCCAACAGCTAGTAAAGTATATTGAAAACTTGATGACTAGAAACTTGGATTGTAATCACGATGGCAGGGAAAAACTCCATGCACTAACTACTGCAGACCTCTGTTACCGAGGCTTTGTTCAAGTGCTTCTCGTAAACCTCTGCTCCTCATGAAGGGATAGCACTAGTAGGTTATTTTTCATCTGTATTTAACTGTGTGTACATGTGGTCAGTGTGTGGACCTGTGTCTACGTCCTGCTGTATAGTCTAACTACATTACTCCTCTTACTACTTTTGTTACGTTTCTTTTATTTCTTTCTTTCTTCATTTGTTTTATATCAGCTTTTTAAAAATATGTATATGTGTGTGTGTGTATGCATATATATGTATATATATGCATTTTTATTTTTCTCATATTTTATATATATGCTTTTAAAGTAGGTATATAGTAGAGTATATACATCTTCTCTCCCCTTTTTTCTATAAAGTGAAGTTTCACCTCCTTACTGCACCCTTTCAGTCTGTGGTCCTAATCTGGCATTAGCCATGTCTCTAATGACACACTCCCCTTGCCTCTCTGCTAAGCTGGGACAATGATTGGCTTGAAGCCTCCCATTCACATGCCCAACTGACCCCTGCAAGTACCCCATTAACCAACTATTGTGTGGATTCATAGTATTGGTTGCTTCCTTACCAATTGTTTTTATCTTTTTGAATTGTTTTTCATGTTTCATGTCATGCAGCTGTCTATGCATTTTCTGATGACCCTGATGAAGGCCACAAGCTGAAACGCGTTGGTTTAATTCTAATAAAGTTGTTGTACTACAAGTGCTGCTGGAGTCTCTGACCTGCTACCTGTTACATTTCTTTCCCATAATATACAGAACCAAAACTAAGAGTGATCATCTCTTACTAGCAAAGTATTATACTGTACTCACCCCACACTGTGTAATGGTGCTGCTGGAGGTTTACATAGAGGGAGGGGGTCTGCTAATGATCCGTGATGGTCTGAAACTGGCTCTCAGCTCCGGTGGAAAATGTTCTAAAACTCATTTTAAACCAGCGCTGATATAACTTCATCTGCTACTGAGTCTTGTTTGTTACATCAGCCTCTACACAGACACTGTTGTGATGACAGTATGACCTGAAAAAAAACATGTGTAAATCTGATGTCAAAGTAGCTGAGGCATTAAAAAGATGTAAAACATGACTCATATACAGTCAAGTGTTAGCTTAATTCAGTGTGTGCAGTAAGAGTGAACTGCACCTACTGTACTGTAACAGGAAAATTATTTTTCTTATACATGGTTTGAAAAAAAGGTTCTTCACAGCAGAGCAGAAAACTAAGACTTTTTACTGTGAATTTTTGTGTTTATGCTTTGTAACTTAAGAAAATACTTTGACATATAATTTGTATCATTCACAACATCTGTATATAATTTTAACATCAAGCATAACTCTAGGAAAAAATGTACCTGCAAGTTGCACTTTAATATTTTGTCCATTATTTTGGGTGAGGTTACCTGGCATAGTCTCTGACAATATTTTAAAGTCGGTAAATCACACGCTCCACATGGTGGTGCTCTACTCAGAGAGATGAAAAGTCTTTTTTGATGAAGACTCTCATGAAGCACATCCTTTATCAGGAGCCCATGGTCAGCTAAAGAAGCCAAAGGTGCTCTGTCTGTAGTAATGATGGTAGGATTCCTTGCTCGAGTGGAGGTTTCGGGTCTTCTGCAGACTCGTTTGTAAACAATTATGCAGGTTATGTTCAGATCGCGTTCTTTGAAACATTAGGTATGTTCCATCCAGCTGTTTTTATTCCCATTTTCAATTAGTGCATTAAAAAAGAGTGGAAATTTGAAATTTCAGCTGAAAACTGCCACTGTACAAAGGTGAAAAGGTTCTGGGTTAGCAGGTGAAAGGTGGGAAAGCCTCTATGGAGAAGACAGAGCACATCCGTGAGCAAGCCTTTGTAAACGACTGTGTCCCTTTGTCACGTGGTGCCCTTCAGTGGCATCCTGTAGTAACTGGTCATCCACTGTTGAGTCTCACTGTATCTGCACAGCTTTTAATTTGGGTTCCTCAGCTTCCTGGGTTAAGAGATGTGGCTGGTTGTACATCATCATCTGTGACAGAGAAACAAAAATACATGCTTGTATAGTTGTGTCACGGGGGGTGTGACAATTAAAAATTTGAATAAATTAAGATAAAATATTAAAAGATAAAATATATATATTAATATATATTAAAAGGCCAAAAGAACTGACAAAATCAAATTAAATTCACATGCAGACATAGACTGTATATATTAATGAACGGAGGAACTGTGACGTCACCCGTTGGTTTCTGAACTGCTGTTTTGAAGCCAGTAGTTTGCGATTTGACCGTAGTCATTTTACAGTCTTGTTAGTGGAACCTATTAACCACAACTACAGTGGAGCTGTCTGTCAGGAAAAAATGCTTTTATTGAATAAACTGAAACTCTGAAGCAGGCGAATGAGCCGTCATTCTATCCTGTCAATCAAAGCCCGACATGCTAGACTTCAAAGCTTTCCATTAGCCCTGAGATCTGATTAAAGGAGGGAAAATTTAAACATGGACCATCAGATCAGTCATTAGAGGGTCTGAATCAAATGGCGAGACTGGAGTGAGTCCTGGAAAAAAATTATTGACTTAGTATTTTTAAAGAGAATTTTTTGGAGCCACCCCCAGTGGCAGTCAATGGTATTACAACTTTAAGTTACATTGGCTTCATTTTTTAGCAATCAAAGTTCTGAATAGACAGTGATAACGCTCGTACTAGTACTTCCTATTCAAAACAGAAGTTTGTTTCCAAAATGACACGATACAGAAGTGTGCTGGTTTGGGCAAAGAATAAGGTCTAGTTGCATAAAATGAACAGAAAAAGACTAGACTAGACTAGTTAAATTGTTAATCACGTTAACATTTATGACAATCATTAGCTAAAGTTTGTGATTGTGACAGCTCTAATGAGCATCAGTAGCTGTATTTCTATAAAATGTCAAGCGATGTTTGAAGTGAACTGAAAACTTGCAAAAAAGACAATGCAAATTACATGTGTTTCCATAAAGTAGTTTGGAGTGAATAAAGTACGCTGTGTTGTGTGGTCAGAAGGTGGCGCTGTAGGCTACATTACACATAACCCTCACAAACAGAGTAGAAGTAGAGCATTTTGTTGGTGTTTTCCATCTAAAATGGTCTCATCAGTCCACATGACCTGTTGTACCAGACATGTTTTCACATTTTATAGGAATGTCTGACAAGATGCTACAAATAGCTGAACAATCACGAGTCAAATGTTCGCTATGTCATAATTTACTAGAAAAAGGTGTTACTCTTTTCTGAAAATTGGCAAAAATCACCTCAAGAGAGCATAAAAACATTTTTTCTAAATTCAGAAAGTTTCTTCAAATGTTGCCATTTTCTAATGCGAAACTTCAAAAATGAAATATGTTTGTAGAAACAAACCTAGTGTGACACTGTACCATATTTGTTGTTTTAAATCAATTAAGAATGAAATATGGATAAGAAATGTTGGTTATTTGGTTGCTTTGGTTAGCATAAATAATGTCCTCAACAAAGGGGTTTTGGATGATGTGATAATTCTGCTAAACAGTTACAACTCTGCTGAGCAATTGGCAGCTCCAGGACCTCCAGACATACTGGAATTAGACTATATCCATATAGTCGAAGTTTAACAAAGGAGTTTAATGTAAAGAAAAGGCTTAAAGAAATGGTTAGCATTGAGATGAATTATAATTGAGACACAAAGGAATCCCCAGCAGTGAGCATTCTAAAAGCACAAATAAGAAAAGTCTTTGGTGTCCTATGTGGAATGGGATAATCTTCTCTGCTACAGCTTTGCTCAGTGATTAAGACTGATAATCCAGATTTGTTTTTGTAAGAAAAAAAACCCTACCTTCAGCAGCTGGGCCTGTCGGTATTGGAACTAGAATGGAGGAGATCACAAAACTATTTGCACAGGTGAACCTTGGCATGATACTTGCTTGTGTAAGCAAATACATAGCAGGTGCAGCTTACTCCACTTCCACACACAGTCTGATTTATTAAGAGCATTTATGTAAATGAGGTGCACTGAGGCAGAGCGGCTCACTGCAGAGTTCCCATGAAACCCCCATGCAGACTCAACAGACTGGGTTAAAGAAGACAAAGATCTGAGGGTTGTTTAACATGAATCAATCAGTGCTCTTGTCATGGTCCACATGATCAACCCTCTCTGCTCTTCCAAGCCACTCCCTCCTACTCCAGGTCCATGTGGAAAAAGTGTTTGTTCTTTTTCATAAAACCATGAAACTTGTTACACTTGTAAAATATTAAAATATTGTCCTATTTTTACTGTCACTGTATTTGCAGGATTAATTAACAAAAGGATTGTTTTTAATCTCTATACCAGAGGTCATCAACTACATTTGTCCAAGGGCCAGAATTTATTCAAGGGCGCTTTCACACCTTCCTTCATTTGGTCCAGACTGAGGAGTTTAGACACTTTTTTGATAGTGTGCATCAAACAAAGGAAGTTATTCAGGGCTATCATTGTGAAAAACAAAAGAAGACGAAAAACAACCGCAAGAAGAAAGAAGAAGTTAAAAATGAGGTGAATTAACAACATGCCAACATCGGACGCACAGGATTTATAAAGAGACACACACGTAGATGATGACAACAGGAAGTATTAATCCACGACCAAAATCACAGAGTGAAAACAAAACTAACAGGAAACTAACAGGATCAAATGTACACAACAAAACTTTGGGCTTTAAACAAAATAAATTGCCTATTGTCGGTGTATTAAATTAACATCCAGCCTAGCTTTTTTTCCAAAATGTATGCATATTGGATATTATTTTAGTATTAAGTTATTAAAAAATGAGCAAAATAACTTGAAAAGTTATCTCAAAGGTACTGTACAGGAATATTATATGTACAGCAATTTGTTAAATTTATCAAAACAATTTGACAAATAATTTTTTGCATCTAATTATTAAAAATGCTGTAGTGAAAGAACAAGAAAATCCAAATGATTAGAAAAAAATTTCAATGAGAAAAATTTAAATTTTCTGTTTTAAACTATATCCAGGTCATTCTGAATTTACAAGGTCTAACTTGTATGCACCATTCTTTGCATGACAAAGCGAAGCAGATTGCAGAGTTTACAAGCTGCGCTTGAATTTTCTGTGTTTCTGTATTTTCTGTTTTGTGTATTTGGAATGATTCTGGACTTGTACCTCCAGCCAATAACGGCATTGTAAAGCATGCATGGGCAAAACAAAGTGACTCCAGTTCATTCTGCTCTTCTCTCACTGCACTACTTGTGGTGTGGTGCAGTTCTGTCTGAGAGACACAACAAAGAAACACCTCTCAGCCTGTCTCTTCTAACACACACCTGTCAGTCACACACACAGCGGAGGAGGAGGCAGAAGTGTCAGCTTTTGGGTTGTATTTCACTCTACATCATTTCCATAGAATTTTGTGATGATGTGGGTGTGATTATATGTAATTTAGAACTCAACCGCTGTGAAACATTCAGAATGTAAAGTTTTTTCTATTTCATGGCTTTTTTTCTTGCTAAAGCCCCTTGCTCTCTCCATTCACTCTGTCGGTGGCTTCACCACCTCTCCCTCATTCGCTGAGCAGAGGCGAGGGGTGGAGTTTGGACACTTGTGTTTACCAACACCAAGCCAGAAATCATATATTTTACAGGCCAGATGTTCATCTGAAAATGTTCAGGGCACCAAACTATATAGTGTATAGTTTCATGCTTTTATGGAAAAGTGAACATTTCACCACAAATTTGGCTATAATCACTCTGACATGCTTCCAATCAAGTCAGTTAGCTGCAGCACAGAATGCATTTTCACCACTCAACAGTGTCCATATCGTTTCATGCCTTCAGGTCGATCATTCCAGCCTGATTATCTTCTGCCAGTCAAATGTTATGATTCCAATCTGTTGCCTGCTCCACGCTTGGTCCAGTTGATTCACTGCTGTCTTCTTGGTTACCGATACTCCTGTCTCCTCGACCTGGCTTCAGTCTATACCCAGTCTGGTGTATCAAGCTCTCCAGTCTGAATCTCCAGGTTGCAGTCCACTGCCAAGTCAACCTGCTACCCATCTGCTTCATACATGGCCCAATACAATTTAAAATAGAAAGGAATAGAAAATAGAAGCTCTGAAGCTAATCAACCAGGAACAGGTTTTTTTCTTGTCAGACACCAACTACTTTACACAACCACACAGTTAATGAAGGATTCATTAAATCCTTCATTAACTGCAGCAGCACACATGCTTTAAAGCTTTAAGGATTTGCATGTAAGGCTGCGATACGCATATAAAACTCGGATTATGCTATTGACCAGCACAATGCACAAGCTAACCATGGCTCTGCAGCATCATTAATGTTCTGGCACTGGACTAAAACGTATATTGCCGGACACTTGAAATGCAGGTCCACAGTCAGAAACACACCACGGCAATAAACTGAGCACCTGTCCTGTCATACAGTCATACAGTCAGACATTTACAGCTTCTGGAAACAGACAGAAATGAACCATGTGTGTAGACCCTTTCCATAGTTCGCCACAACTCAGAACACGTTGCATATGTCTTGTGTCTATTTGTGTTTAAAAACTCCATAAATTACATGACAGAAGTTAGAAAACACGCGACACCTGAGATTAACTCTTCCACTCACCTGCTGATGTCACATTTTCATGAAGCAGGCCCTGCCCCTCCCTTTCTCCTCGTCATCCTCATCTGCCTCCCTCACCTCTCACTTCACGCTCAGTCTTCCTCCATCGCCCTCTGAGCTGCCTGCCGACCTCCTTATCTGTTTGAGAGTCCCTCTAAATGTTTCCCCTCTCCGTTCTAAACTCTTAACACAATACATGAGAAACTAAACAAATGTGTTGAGATAAATATTCATCATAATAACTGGTATATGTCTGTAAGCAGTACTTCAGCGTCTTCAGACATTGTGAACTACACTGCAAAGCACTTAACTCTAAAATTTTCATTTCACTTGGCCCTTAGTTTTAGTAACAAATTTAGCAACATTTTCAAATACAATAAAGTAAGAAGTAAAGTCAGTGCATTTACGTTTGATATGTAATAGGTTATGCATTACTAGTTACACTGCTGTAATGTAAAAGAAATATAAAACCAGGCTGTGTAAACCTCACAATAGTACTCTGCACTTAGAAAACGCAACCGAAAAGAACAATTCACAAGTGTGTTTTATTTATACATATCAAAATATGTATAAATAAATATTACAAATATTTATTAAAATGAAAACTATAGAACAAATGTATTCAAAAAGTTTTCAGAATGGAATTAAAATTATATTTAAACTGAAAAAACCTTTCCGACACTTAATTTTATTTTGAATACAGTTGAAGATGACAACTTGAAGTGTCAGTTTGTATTTTCAATTGTTCAATGAAACTTTTTTCTTTTTTTTTAACACATTTTGGCGTGGATTTAGCAAAGACAAAAGCTGAAAGGAAATTACTTGAATGGAGCCAGGTGGTCAGAGTTTTGTCATTTGCCATTTATTGTCATTAAAACTATGCACAATCTTCTTTCTTATCTTCTGAGTCTGGAAGGAACGGGGCATCCTGTCAAGCAAAGACCTGAAGGTCAGTCAGCACAGAATAAGTATTATCTAAGTACTCAAAGGCACGTGGAAAAACAGCGTCTGGCTTCAGTGGGTTCACAGCTGAACAGTGGAAGACTTGGACAATTGTTTTTCATTGTTTTGTTTAAAGGCCCTGATTGATGAGCAACACTATATGTGGTGCGATTTTGCAAGAGCTTACACACGTCTCTGTTCAGCTGTTATTGAAATTACTTATTTATAGTTAGTTAGTTATTACTGAAATTACTGAGGCAGAGCAGTACCTAAAACCTTTCCTTCTGAAATTTGAAAGCAGTGTACACCAAACAGACATCTCCATGTCCACCTGAAAGACTGCATCCTTGGCTATGGACCAGTATACAGCTTTTGGTGTTTTTCATTTGAACATTACAATGGCTTGTTGGGCACATATCAAAACAACAACAACAGCAACAACAACATTGAAATACAACTTCACAGAGGCCAGCAGCTACACAGCATCATATAACCTGACTATGGACTTTAATTCATGGCCA
>JAPQRN010021876.1:1915-18331 GCA_037367275.1 Coranthus polyacanthus | reverse complement strand
AAAGTAACTATGTCAGATTCAACTTCTAAAACCTATATGATCAGATTTCCACAGGGACACTCTCATTGGAAAAGACAGTTGATGTTCAGCCTTCACCTCCTTTTCATAAAGTTCTATTATCTGAAGAGCTCAGAGATAACTAGTGCAGATTTACAACAGGCTGTATTCACATTGCTTTGTGCAGCTTGCATGTGTGTTTGCTATGTCTTGCACAAGAGTTAATCACCAGGGTTTATCATTCAGTTGATGGATGATGAAAGATGAGCTCGTGTATCTGCAAAGTGGCATGGAGTTTGGTGCAGTATTGATGAGCCTGTCATAGAGCCACAATGACAGTTTGGCATCATCAAGAAAATGTATGCAGTCCATTTATTGTCTCAAGTAGGTAAACACAAACATGTCATTACAGAAGTGAAGTGGTGCAAACAGAGATGGCGCTGCAGGACTCCTGTTCAAGTGTGTCAGTTGACTTTTGAAGTCACTTCTTTGCAGTGCTGCAGTGTATGTATAACAGGTGAAGTTCAGAGACTTTCTAGAAAAGTGAGAGTTATGATTCCACTATGCACAGCAATAGAAAGGAATGATTTTGAGTAATGACAAAACCTCAGGTTGCTGTTAAATCAAATGAAACATTTCAACATTATGAATATACAGTAATATATCATATTACTCATATGTTTTAGTTTATGTTTGGTTCTGCTGGTGCACTGTGGTGGATATTTTTGTTTTGTTCTGGAAAATAGTGTAAAAAAAGTTTCTAAAAAGAAATTAAATGTTAAAAGTTCAAAAAAGTTCACTTTTACTATCCTTGTAGGGAAATTCATCCTCTGCATTTAACCCATCCAGGTGACACAAGGGCCAGTAGCTGCCACTGAAGGAGCCTGGAGACCAACTCCAGATCTAAACCAGTACCTTGCTCAACATACATGTTTTGATGGAAAACTGGAGGACCCGGAGGAAACCTGTATGGCATGGTGAGAACATGCAAACACACAGAAAGTTGTCCCTGATCCAACTGGGGATCAAACTCACAACCATGTTGTTAGTCATGGCAATTTAGATGTGCTGCCAGTTCCAGTGGTGGTGTATTGTTTCCATAGCAACAACTCAGGATTTTCCTTTTAACTGAAGGCTTTGTGTTGCTGGATATAATTTGTATGACAAAACAAGAGCAAAAGTATTCAGACAAAAGAGGAAAGATTCCAGTGTCCGTTTGGTGAGTCAGTTGTATCAGGTCTCTGAAGTCACAGAACCTTCTCCTAATGTTTATGACTGGTAGTCTTGTGGTTCAGCAGAATCATTTCTCCTATCTCAGGCATGATGGGAGATATTAGTGACATGTATAGTGTATTTGGTTATTTCTAACTTTTTGATGATATAACCCTTTAACTGCTCAACCATATGGTTTTTAGGAAAATCCAGAAACCAAGAAAAAAACAATGGACATTTTACTAAAATGGTTTACTTCATTCTACATTTTTGTGAATTTTTCTACATGAACTTTTTTTTCTAAATTTCTAAATGTAGCTTTTACATTTTACTTCCTACTAAATGTGCTACACCATACGGTCGAGCAGGCAGTTAAAGGGATAAAGAAGAAAAAAAGACACAAAGGTGCTATGTGTTCAGCTACATGACAGACTGTAGAGCCTGGACCTCATCTGTTACAACACCTCAAACTGTCACCTGTCTCACAAAACCATAATTTAGATCATTTTAGATCTTATCAGGTAACAAGATCAGTCATTTTCCAGTCTAAGGGCAAGATGTTAAAGATCATCACAGAGGTTGTCTGATAGTTATGAAATCCACATTTTTCACAAAATATTTGTTTGTTCAGTGAACTGAGCCACTTCTCCCACAGGACTCACATTCAAACAGAACAGACTCTGTTCTCCCTTCTAAGACCTCAAGACCGTGACATGTTTACACCTGGAGATTGCAATCTTTTGTCTTTAGTCAGAATACCTTTGATGAGAGGTTTCCTTTGGAGCAGTTCTGTTAAGAGGAGTTGGTGTAAGCTCTAATAATAAAGAGATAAAACAACTATCAAGCTGCAACTTTAACTGGCAACTAAACAGTTTAATCTTGTTGTGAATCTTTTGTCTAAACTGGCCTTATAATTGTTCTTTCAAAGTGCGACTTCTAGATTTTTTTTTTCTGGATTTATTCATGATGTTAAATGGAAACACATAATACATAAATATCTCTCTACCTTCGCCCGATGTAAACTGGGATTGGCTCCATTCATCCATTCTTATCAAAGTCACTCAGATCCTTACGCTGCCCATTTTACTGCTTCCAACACATCAACTTCAAGGACCAAATATTCACTTATTGCCTAATATATCTACCCACTGACAGGTACCATTGTAATGAGATAATCAACATTATGACCACTTCACCTGTCAGTGGTCACAATGTTATGGCTGCCCTCTTGAAAAGCCAATGTAACTCCCATGTTAATTTCAAGTTGTTAAGTTCAAGTTTTAACTTCAGACTTCTTTCTTGTGCCTGCTTTGTCCACAACAGTGCGTAATATCATCCCAGGGTTTTAACTTTACTAACAAAATAAGAACAGACCATGTCTTTCCATGTCTATACATATGTAACCACTTAATTACAGCTGTGGACATCTGAGATGGAGACTCATACTTCTGGTGTACTTCAATCTAGTACATGCAGTTCCAGTTCATCTATGTCTTTTTCAAGCTCTAGAACATGCAGATTGGGAACAAACACATCAAAATACCTCTTATGTCTATCAGCTCTACAATCAACAGCTCAGGTATTATGTTGTTGTAATACTACATCTAACTGTCAAAGTTTTAAACCATGATGATGATCATCATGATGATGATGATGAAGAACCAGCTCTTATTAATCACATAATAGTGGTGGATGGAAACATGGTTACATTTGTGTTTTCTTTTGCCGATTTTCTGAAAATTCATTTAAAAGTTGCAATACAATTGGATGGAAACCTTCCTACTGATGGTGAAGGGACTCAACCCCATAAAACCCCCTTCATAGATTTTTTTCTCTATTAAACCAAACCCTGATATCTTTTCATAACCAAATTCTCTTAGCGCCTAAACCTAACCATAAAGATTGTTAAATTAGATACGAACATAGTATCTGACAAACACAGTTGAAAAGAGCCATGATCAGCCAAAATACTGTAACACAGACATAAATGAAATTACTTTTGGTTCTCAGATGTACCTGTGTTTTGCAGAAGCATACAATGGCATCATGTTTTTCTAAACTGGGCTGAGATACCAGGTCATTCCGAGTCTAAAGTCAAGTCAAAAGTCA
This sequence comes from Coranthus polyacanthus, assembly GCA_037367275.1. Taxonomy (NCBI): domain Eukaryota; kingdom Metazoa; phylum Chordata; class Actinopteri; order Kurtiformes; family Apogonidae; genus Coranthus; species Coranthus polyacanthus. The sequence continues at coordinate 15,013 of JAPQRN010021876.1, read as the reverse complement.
AGTCCTGTCAAAGTGTAACTGACCTGTGTTCAAAGCAACCACTCTGAGTACTTTTAAATAAATGAATAAATCATGATGTTTAAACGTCCACACTTTTGCCTCTTCAGCTTGTTTCTGCCCCCAAAGAAAACAAAATCAGCTGTTGCAGCTTTATTACATGTTTTCCGCTGTAGTTAGAATGTCCTCATTATGAGGAATCTAAAAGCCCTGATATATCATTATCAGGGTCTCAGTCACAGTGATCAGGCATCAGGGACATTTCATACACTATAAGGGATAAGGGATTTGCTGGTATAATTGTGTCTTGGCTAATGTGCTCTGCCTCTTCATTATGTTTTTACTCTACTGGAGTAATGGAAGAGACAGCATGAAACATTTCACTTTGACTTCAGAAGACTTCAGATATACACAGTTACAACAATATACATGTGTAATGTAACAGGTACCAACAGAGGAGCAGCTCAAGGCCACGGCAGAGAGGACCAGCACCGGCATGCGAACCAGGATGCCGGGAGAGACACTCGACCCGGGAATCTCAGAGATGGCTTCGACTTTTTGAAACTGATTTATTGAAACTGAGTATTTTTATCCCCTCGTTGTTAGTTTTTAGCATTTTTTTATTCACTGACAATTGGTTTTACTGGATTTTATTTATTTATTTTACTCTTTTAGTACATTTCTCTATTTTAACTTTATGTTTGTAATAAATTCATTGTAATCCTTTTAATCTGGTGTTTTCCTTGGTGTTGCTCTCCACAACAGTGACTTGTGTCATATCGAGTACCTATTGATGTGTACATATATATAATGTATAGCAACCATATATAATGGTTCCCTACACTTGGTGAAAGGTTCAATATGCTCTTGTACTTGAATGAAGTTGTGTTGGAGTCATTTGTTGTTCTTCGCCCACATTTCTCTGCTAGATTAGTTTAGATTACATTGAATTAGATTTATTAATCCCCATTGGGGAAATTCATTTACCACCAATACAAATAAGAACAGCAAACAATATAAACATAGAACAATGCAGACATATAGGCCTACACTGTAGATTATGAAGATGTGAAATTCACATTAAATTCACAAAAGAGCAAAAGAAAATGGAAAAAATATTAGTATACAGACAGTAATTATAAAGTGTCATTTAATACATGATTAAGAAAGAAAGTGCAGATCTATCATGTCTGAAAGTGTTTGTTCTAATATCTGGACAAAAGACCCTCAGAGTCGTTCAGTAGAAACACTGAGGCATCACCAGCTGCTCTCTAAAGGTACCTCTAAGTACCATAAAAATATTTTACAGTGAATGGACTTCAAAATATAATTAATTAATTATTTTAGTCCTTGTTTTGTATGATGACCTCAAGTAAATCTGGGGTAAAGCCAATCACTGAATCAGCCTTTCTAATAATTTTGTTGATCCTGTTTTTATCATCTGCACTGATACTGTCTCCCAGTGGAGCATGGTATCAAAAGGAGCACTTGCCAACATTCCTTGATAAAAAAACATTAAACAGCTTCCTGGTAATTTCAAGGGATTGGAGCTTTCTCAAAGAGAGCAACCTCAACTGGGCTTTCTTTAATATAACTTCACTGCACTGTTTCCAAGTGAACTTATTGTCCAAATACACATTCAAACTGTTCACATTCATTATTCATTATCACTGAGGAGACCTCTTCTCTCTTCCTTCTGAGATCAATAATTAACTCTTTGGTCTTCCCAATTTTCAGTTTTTAAAAATTTGGGTCACACCAAGAAACAAAAGATTGAGCCTCTCTTTTACAGGCCAGGTCATGACGTTGGTTGAGCAGATCTACCTGGGTACTATTGAATTTGACAAGACACATGGCTACACCTGTAGTTGGTGCTGTACAGTGTGAATAAAAAAGCAGGGGCTTGTGGGGCTCCTGTATTAGTTAAGATCATGTTGGACACTCTATCAGTTCTGACAAACTGGGGTTGATACAAAAGAAAATCGAACATCTAAGCAATAGTTGTGTTGTTGTGCAATTTAAAAATCAATAACTTATCAGCTAAAATATGCGTTGAATAGTATCAAAACTGAAAAGGTCAAAAAATGTTAACAGAGCTGGCAGTTGTTTCCAGGTGGCTGTAGATGCTGGGAAGTATAAAAAGTAGTGCATCATCTACTCCCACACCCGTCCTATATGTGATATGTGATGACAGGTGATGTCAGGCCTACGGGCCTAAGGTTAGACACAGTACCAGTTACATTAGTTTTTTTGGGAAAGGTACAAGATAAGATGTCTTCCACATTACTGACATTTTTTGATGAAGACAAAGAAATAATTGAATAAAGGACTGAGCACAACTGGTCAGTACAGACTTTCAGAGTGCGTGGATGAACACCATCAAGGCCTGGTGCTTTATTGGCCTTAAGGTGCCTTAACTGCTGTTGAACCTCATCAACAGTAATAACAATTGCTGGACAACAGTCCTCAGGACTACTCTGTACAAGAGAGGAGAGGATACTGTTATGACAAGCAAAAAAGTCAAACTAATCAAACCTTGCGTAGTACTGATTTACCTCATGTAAATGATTACATATAACCACCATGGCGCCTGCATGAGGCAGCTGCCTGTCCACTGCTGTGTGTGTGTATGGGTTGTGTTGTCCACCGTGTTACGCTAACTCTTCTCCTTCCTTCGGGACAAAGTACCTACCTACCTACCCACCTACCTAATCCAGGACCAAGGAAACTGGTCTTACTGGTTCCATAGCCACTAATAGATTTCTTGCTGTTCCACAGACCCCTATTGTTAAACTTGGCCACCTGACCTTCATATTGTGGCATTTAACATAGCAGTGTCACTTAGCAGTGTGGTTGGTGCTAAATGAAATGCCAAAATGCCAAACCCAAGGCTTGGAAAAAAAACACAACAACCAAAAAGCTGTCTCCTCTGTAAGGAAAAAAAACATGCTACCCACTTTATCTGCGGCCATTCACATACACAAGTCACATCAAAACCCAATGGTGGGTTGCCATTAACCTTTAATGCTGGACAGCACGTTGACATTAGGTTGGAAATGAAAATCAGCTTCATACATAAACTCAACATTGGGTTCACATGGACCTCAAGCATTTCACAGACATCGAGGCATGTGATGCCATCCACGAGACTGTTGTCAGGATACACACTAAACATCTTGTTTTTAATTGCAGTTTCTAGAGATTTCAATCATGTCACACACCTTACTATAGTCCTACATGACTAGGACTATTTTATAAAGAACTCACTGATTGCTTGTTTTAATTTTTTTATTTTCATTTTCTTTCTTTTCTTGAGCTGAAGGACAAATTAATTCCCCCTCTATATCTCCAGTCATGAAATTGGTGATGTGATACCATTTACCAATTGATGCATTTTTAACAATACAACCTTTACACTGCAGGGCAACATTTGGCATTTGCATGAGAGCAGGTTTCATAACAAGAAGTAAATTCCCACATGAAAGGTAAATGCCAAGGAAGTCCACTTCTTTCCTTTGATAACCAGCTCTGAGCCAAAGCACTGTACACTGAAATGTCAAAAATAAATGGGTATCACCTGAGAAAAATCAATGGCTTTGTCTTTTTGCAGCAACAGTCTCATCCTGGGTGGTGTCCTTTTCGCTACAGCTGCTTTTTAATGGATGACTATTAATTTGATTTGTAAATAAATAAGCTTGAAATACTATTGGATTCCCTGAATGATTGATCTTGTGAAATGCTCTCGGATTCTGTGAAAGATTGATCTTGCCTGACCAGCAGAATGGAAATAATTGAATTGAAACAAAAGCACACACACACGCACACACACATGCACACTGGGAGGCAGGGTGTGTGACAGTGTGAGATGCTAGTGATTTAAACAGCTCCTGGTGCTGGGGATATTTATTAGCCTCCTGCTAAAAGATGCTGACATTCAGCTTACTGTGGGGTGGCAGGTGTGTGTGTGGTTGTGTGCGTATATGTGCATCCATGTACATGTGTTTGTTAAATAAAGTGCACGTGTTGGTGCTCACATGCATGACAGGATCCTTTGTTATGTCTCTGCAGTAATGTGTGTGCGTGTGTGTGTTTTATTAAGAAGGAGGGCCATGTGTCACTTGGATCTGTATCATGTCACTTCATATGCAGCTCTTATTTTGACCACTTGGGGGCACTTGAACACCAGAAACGAGAGGCCAGCTCCATTCAGTGTGCAACAACAATCACATCATGGAAAATCAGTCCGCACATTCTGAACACAGGTACGCACACACACACAGACTAGACACTAGGACAGTGTCTCCTCCTATTTATTTTTAAGAAACAAAATTGGTATAGGTTTTCTTTACATTTTTTTTCATATTAGTGAAAATATGTTGTTGTTTTTTTTTAAATTGCCAAAAAAACAGGAGACCTCTATCCCCTACCCATAAAGAAAAAACACATGAATTTCCCATTTTTTCCATGTGATCATGTGACTACATGTGGAATTTATATGGGTTTTGGAACATTTTCATGCTAAAATGTATGAAGCCCATGTAAATTCCAATATTTTCTATGTTTGGCAAGTGACATAGTGTCAGTTGAATACAACACAACACAACACAACACAACACAACACACCACAATCGAACTGCCGTGTAAACAAGAAGCCTTAAAATGGAGTGAAACGTGGAGAAATGGACTGACAGTGAAGTTCAGGCTTCACTGAGCCAATATACGAATGAGGACATACAACAGGAACAAGTGAAATATTAAAATCTGCCTTTCCCTTCAACTCACTGAGCTTAGACATCCACCACAGCACGAAGCAACTCAGAAAAGATGATGAAACTGAAGCAGGGGTACAAAAAAATAAAAGATCACAACAACTTCAGTGGATTGGATTGAAAAACAAGCAAGTAGTATGGCATAATGGATGTTATGCTTTTCCACAGACCGGCATGTACTAGGAATACAGGCACAAAGGACTGAGCCGTTGGGCAGCGTCACCAGGAGCTGCAGTCCACCGGGAGCTGTGGTCCACTGGGGGAAGCCTCTGCAGAAAGTTATGGCTTCTCGGATACTTTGTAACATATAAAATACTACTTACTGTCAGCGGTGGAAGAAGTAAGTATGTTGCGTTCAGTTTAATCGGCCAAATATAGCCTGCTTATCGCATGAAAAGTCAAAGCTGTGTAGTAAAATGGTCCCTATCATGTTTTACTATTATATATGAGTTTTTTGGATTCATGTTAGTGCTGTATTCATGTATGTGTATTCATTTTATTGCTGTAGATGTTTAAAGATGAGTTTGGACTACTTTATATACTGTTATACTGTGTACTGCAGTTTAATCTACAGCAATGCATCATATTCTGTGTGTGAGATGTTGCTATACGAATATAAATATAAAAAAGCCCTCAAATGTCTGTAGTTGTGTAACAGTATGGGTAATTCCTATCAGTCCACAAGTCCACAGAAATATTCGGTCTGACGGTGCCTATAGACTGTGGACAGAGGAACTGTGATGTCACTCATTGGTTTTTGAAGCCAGGAATTTGTGTTTTGGCCGTTGCCATGTTGGCTTATTGAAGCCAGAAGTGACCATATTTGGATGAATGAATGGAGCAATGGGGTCAGAGCCATCTGTGATAGCCTTGGAATTAAATGAAAAAAAACGCTATGTTTTTTTTTTTTTAATTCTCTGCTGTAATAAAAACACAGAACTGTGACTCCAAAACTGAATACTGAACAGAAATGTGAATTTGGTGTACTGTTCTATATCTTCATATTTCTTTGTAACTAACTAACTAACTAGTCTGACGCCTCGTTATTTATAATGAAAACCTGCTGCCTCACGTCGCCAGAAAGTATGGAAGATTTTTACTGCATACGTTCCCCTTTACCTTTTATCAATAAACTCTTATTAATCAAAGGTCATGATTACCGCACTCACTATTTTCAGATATAACTAGGAGTCTGCCTCAGCATATAGCGGTGGATGAAACCAAGGGGAAAAGCATTTGAGGAGGCACCAACTAAAGAAGTTAAAGGACACTAACTGTTTCAGTTGTTTTGATGTGTCTTAGAACTATAATGATGGATGAAAGCAAAGGACAAAGTGATCATTTGAGGAGGAACCTGCAGAAGAAGCCCAAGGACACTTAATGTTTTGATGTTTAATGTAATGATGAAGAGAGCATGGGGAGGAGGCGCCTATGGAGATAAGCAGTTGCATGGACAGCTCGAGGACGCTAGTGTTTTGAGACTTTTTGGGAAAATATTGGAAATTACTTATAAGCCTTGAAGCAGATAATCATTGATGTCCAGAACAGACAAGAAAAACAGATGACGAACAAAACAAGTCAAGGACAGTGGAATCAAACGGGCCATATCAGGGGGTGTGGGGGAGAAATCATAGAAACATGATGTTTTGCAGAGACAGCAAGTTGTTTTTCCCAAGAGGAACTCCATTTATTGTGGCTACTCTGTTTTGATGTACAATAAATGCACTTTAGAAGATTTTACTGTTTTATTTGAATCATTGCATCCCGTGATTGAAGATTTTTTTGTACCCATCTGGTCACTGGTGAAGATTTTTCCCCCTCAAAAATAACACCAACTGATGTTAGTTAACCATCTGTAGGATAGCAGTCAGGCCAACGGGAGAACACATTTATGAGGGGATATAGCAAATTGTAAGATAAATTTCAGTCTATAAATCCCATGAAAATGTCACCATCCATTAAGGAATGATGTTGTATGAAACACAGCAGTACGGTAGACTGATGAGGAAACAGGAGCTTTTTCCAGGTTTTAGGTGAGCTCTTAATATGAATTATAGCCCACTTTGAGAGTTACATAGATATTTAAAATTCCCCTAAAAATGTATACTATATTAATCATAGTTTCACATTAGGGTGCATCATTTCCCTTCACAAATATTTAACTTCTTAATACCATTTTTTTTTAAATTAAAATTAAACTTTGAGGTAAAATATTAGAAGATGTTAACTTGGTTTACATGGTATGTGTGATTCATGCTATTTTCATTTTCAGTTCTCTAAGCATCAGGAGGAAAATTTTCAAAATCCGGAAATCTGAGCTATGTTGACATCCAGTGGACAGTGTGGACATCACTTGGCTTTCACTTGCAGTAGACGTTTCTGCAGCAGACATTCTGGCTTCTTAAGTCAGCTTCTGTAGGGAAATGTGTTCTATTTACCCATCAAAGTTCCATTAGGAGTAGTGGGCCACCCTGCAGTGGCCGGGGAGATCTGAGCCAGTCAGGGGCAAGGCAGGAGAATTCAGACATCATCAGACATGTTTTTGTTTGATAGTCAAGGAAATTGGAGAAACCAGAGCAAGCATGGGGATGATATTGCAAACTCGACACAGAAAGGCCGAACCATCAAGGTCTGAAACTGATCCACCAAAAGCTTACACCACCTGTGTGTTTTCTGCCTTACAGAGTCAAAATGTCTGCTGTGAAAAAGGTCTATTACACCAGATGTCATAATTAACACAACCTGTCTTCTGACTCTCTAACATACCCTCTAAATATTTATAAAATCACAAATATTTTGCATACCTGTCTGCTTTGATCATTGGAACAAAATCAGACCAGGGACCGATTAATTGTAAAAACTTGAGGGAAATGATGCAGCCTAGCATACACACCCACACGCACACCCACACACACACACACACACACACACACACACACACACACACACACACACACACACACACACACACACACACACACTGCCTGCAGACTGATTTTCCAGGAGAATTCACATGACCTCTGTCTGTCAGCTGTCACTCAGTTTACATCAGGAAAATCTATGCGTCTCACACACGTGTGTTGGAAACTCTCCTGAGGTGACGGAACCTGCATCTTGTGTCCACTTGACTGCTGTCTTTTACTGCTGCTGCTCTGGCCTGACTGACGTGTGGATGGACGTAGTCTCCAGCGGTCCTCTTCTGGACTATCTCATCCACTGTATGGGAAATTGGCTCTGGGTAATTCCACCTCAAATCACAAGATTTCAAAAAATGTTCCAGAGTGACCATCTCCAATTTGCTTCTTACTTTATAAAAAAACATATTACCAGCTTCATATTTTGTGAATATATTATTAATGAATAATTCCACTGATAGGATTGTTGTTATGGTTGTTATACCTTGTCAAACATGAGCAATGTGCATTTTAATATTTAATTTTTATTTTTAATGCCTCGTAAATCTGAAAATGTAATTTATTTTAGAAAAATACTTAGTCACCACAATAGTACTACAACATGAGAAATAAATACCAAATTTGAAAGATCTGATGTGTTTCAATGTGGTGATGGGACTAAATTGCTCTGAAGTTTTCAGAGAGTTTTCATCAAGTTCTAATTTGGCAAATATGTAACTGTGGATCTTCTTTTACAGAAGTTAAAGACATCTTGTACCATACAACAACTTTCATGAAATTTCATGCATCTATCATGAATAGTTTAAAAGTAATTTATTCATTGATTTATTGAATTATTATCATGAATTATTGAACATTTATTGAATTTTGCATATTTTTCTGAACCACTTGTTTTTATAGTCACCCTAATTTGTAAAGCCCAATATCTCAAAACTAATGAAGATATGAGTCTGAAATTTTGTACGGTATTCTCTGGGACTAATATCATGATTTTCTGATAGTGTGATGCAAAGACACTGACACAGAACCATATGAGGCTCTGAAAGGGTTAGTTTGGGTTTTTGTACTGCTTTACGTGGCACAGATAAAAACCTAAATATCACTTTAAGTGTATTCTACTGCTTTACCTTGTTGTCGTACAGTCCTTTCCTACAGGAAACTGAAGTCCTGCAGTCTCTCCAAATCAACCCGATTCACCGACAATAACAGCAATAACAGCCCCACTGTGTTACTGTGTGACTTTAGTGCTTGAACACGTTAGTTCAGATCAAACTGAAGATGTACAAATGTGATCCGGTGGTTCCAAATAGAGCTATAACAGCTTCAGGTCCCTGTCAGGAAATGAATGAGGTTTGTCAGACTCACACTGAAGGACAGGTGGACTGAACACCTCTCACTATTATCATGATCAGCATCACAGTGTGAACGGTCAAGGTGATTTTAAAACAGGAAGCTGCGTGTTGAACTGTTCTCACCTATGAAATGCAAATTTTTATACATTTGCCAAATGTTATGTGTATTATCAACACCATTGATGTGTTTCACTGCAATTAAGTCATATAATTCAGTTTACAGCTTGAAAACATAACAAACCGCTTTTTCATTTTTCAATTTTTGATTCTTAATTGAATATGGAAAGAACGAATGTCACACGGATTCATGAGGTCATATTATTCATTACACAGCTCATAACCAACATTATTAGACATGAAACAACAAAGCAATTTTCAATACTCGATGGTATCAAAGCAATTTTGTTGGTGCCATAACATTCGAAACCCAGCCTTAAGGCCTGCATATGTAATACAAATGTTTTTTTTTGTTTTGTTTTTATCTAGGTGCATCTGTAACTGTGTAACATGGTGAAACTTGCTTGTATTTATTAGTGGAGTAAACTAAAATACACTTGGCCGGAGGATATTGCCAATGCTTAGATGGTAAACATGTCAGCCTGTAAGGTACCACGCAGCCTTAAAATAAAGCCAAAGAAGAGCCTGAGTTGCTCCATCCTAACATTTGTGTATATATTTAAACACGAACCCAAGAAGATGTGTGTATGTGCAAATGTGTGTGTTGTTGGAGCAAACTAAAATCCAAGTTGACGTGGTCTCATTGATTTGTGTTCAAAGTGCTGCAGAGGGATAAGAGCTGCTATGCTTTTGGCATAAACAAATAAAAAGCCGCTGTCAGCTAGTGGTACACACTGAGGATTGAGATGTAGAGTAAAGACCAGCGCTTTTAACCAGCCGGCACCTGCACTAAAATCAATATCCTCTCACTGTGATCTGCAAACACACACACACACACACACACATAAATAGAAATATATAGTTTACATGGGCAGCTCAAGCCAACTCCCCACCTGTCAACAGTAATCTGGAGCGTCAGAATTGAATATTGGAGATGCTAGCAGAGTGACACAGACTCCACAGGGACCTGCTGTGAAGCTACATCTGTGGATTTTCTTGTTGTCCTTTCTTTCTTATTTAAAAAATAAAAAGTCCTCGCAAAGATAGAAAGGCTATGAAACCCCACAAGCAGACCTGTGACAACACTGAAAACTTTTTAAAACAATTTATTTTCAGTCTTGGACAGATGTGGTGTGTGGAAACTCAAATACATAGTCTTGAAGATGGGACAATAATATCCATGCCAACTCAACATTCCTCCCTGTTCACCTGTTGTCTAGATGCAGTACATTCAGAAACTGATAACTTAAGACTTCTAGTTGTAAAGCCTTTCAGCAGCTCAGAGTGTACAATAGCTTCTGTCCCTTGTAAGCTTCTAATTTCAAACACGGAAGCACAAACTGCGATTTTGTAATGGGTAACATTACAACAGTTGTGTTTCCATCCAACTGTTTTTATTCACATTTCTAATTTATGCATAAAAACCCCCAACTCTAGTCCTAGTTTACGTGTAGGCTTCCATGAAAAGAGTGGATATTATATGGTTACAGTTAAAAACATACTATTTACAGTTGAAAGTTCACTCTTCATTTTAGTAGTGATTCCTAATGTTCGATGCATAAAAACAGTTAAATAATAATTCATGTTTACTTTAACAATTTGTTGACCTAGAAGTGTGATTTCAGTTTGACCTCTCTGACATCACGCGAGAGTGTCAGTGTGAGAGAAGAAGACAAGCAGAGATTCAACACCGTGAAAGGCATGGAGTTCACACGGGAGAGACATTATACCATGTTTTTCAGTTCATTTTATGTTCATGTTGAACTCTGAACTGTTACTGCTTAGTGCACTCCGACGTATGCGAGTTTGAGACTGTTTATTGCCGAAGAAGAGTATTTTTCCTGTGAAGACAGCTAGCTAGCAAGGCTAAGCTAACTGTCGCTATCATCGCAGAAACCTCAGCGGCTTCTCTCCCTGCAAAGATACAAAGTGAGACTGTTGTCGGGAGAAACTTCAGTGGACGCTGGGGATATTCTGCTGTTACTGAAGGTTTGTTAAATGTGCTTTACATACTGTATTTCTGTGTATCATCTGCCACTCGTTCTGATTCATAATTGCCAATGGTGACAAAATAAATCCACCCTCTAAATAAGACCTGAACCAGTTATGAATGGCTCCAGATAGTCCAACCTAATTTTCCAACCTGTGCAGCGGGACTTTGTGATCTACAGTGTCAAATGCAGCACTGAGATCTAACAAAACCAGGACTGATACTCGACCTAAATCAGTGTTCAGCCTTGTGTCATTTAACACTTTAATACAGTAAGTGCTGTTTCAGTGCTGTGGTGAGGTCGGAAGCCTGTTTGAAATGTATCAAGATGACCACTTGAGTTTAAAAAGTTGTTGAGTTGCTTAAATACAACTTTCTCAATAATCTTGGCTATGTAAGGGTGGTTTGAAACAAGTCTGTAGTTGTTCAATACAGACGCTTCTAGAGTTCTCTTTTTTTAAGAGTGGCTTAATGGCAACTATCTTTAGTGACTTTGGAAAAATGCCTGACACAAATAGATATTTACTATTTGCTGCAAATCAGTTTGTGCCGAGTTCATAATAGTTTTTAAAAAGGTGATGGTAATGTGTTTAGAGAGCATGTTGGTGATTTAAGATGCTGAACTGTTTCTTCTAGAATTTTTATGCCGATTGTATTAAATTGTGACATCATTTTTACATTATTTCTAGGTTGTAGAGACAGGTTAGTTTCATTATTTGAGTGTGTGGTGTTAATGTTTAGCCTAATGGGTTGGATTTTTTCACTAAAAAAAATAGGCAAATTCATTACATTTCTCTGAGGAGAGGAGTTCTAGTCTTATCTGTTTAGGGGGGTTTGTAAGTTTATCAATCATAGCAAACAGAGTGTAGGGGTTGTTGATGTTCCTGTTAATCATGTCAGATAAATGCTACTGTCTGACCCTGCATAACTCATTGTTAAATTTCCAAAGGTTTTATTTGTAGAGGTCATACTGAATTTGTAGTTTAGTTCACCTTCACTTGTGCTCAGCTTTCCTGCATTCTCTTTTCAGGGTTTTTACCATAGTGGTGTTTCTCCACAGTGTTTTCTGTTTGGTGAAAGTGTTCTTGATCTTGACCGGTGCAACAATGTCCATGACATTCAAGATTTTCAAATTAAAATTACTCAGAGGTTTATCAACTGTTTCTGCTCATTGTTGGTGACATGGCTATGGCCTCCATAAACTGTGTACTGTTTCTTTTATTTATGTACCTTTTCTCAACAGAGAAGGAGGTTGTTTGAACATTCTGAGTGATCAATAAATCAAAGAGGACACAGAAATGATCAGACAAGGCCGAGTCTGTAACCACAACAGAGGAAATGTGAAAATGTGAACACCTTTAGAAATGACCAGATCCAGAATGTGGCCTTGGGAGTGTGTAGACTCTTTCACATGTTGAAAGAGACCAAAAGGGTCAAGTAGAGAAGAGAGTTCTTGGTATTAGTCTCCATGTTATTATCTGTATGAATGTTACAATCTTGCTAAAAGCTTGTTCTCAGAACAGCTGTTAGTAGTATCTCTACTATAGCGGGAATCCTCAATATATCATGGCATGTTATCTTTGTTTTGAACTCTGCTGCTGCTTACTGAACATCCTGTACATCTTGTGCCCAGTGCTGTCAAGAGAGATGATCAAGGAAGGGGAGGGGGTGCCATGCATTTTTTGGTAGATGGGGGTTCCTGGATCCCTGAAAGGGATAGAGACATTCTTTGGAGGCCATGGGTGATGTGGAGTAGAGGGTCAGGTGACGGGGAGAACTGCAGGCCGTCTGTGTGCAATGTCCTTCAGTCTTATCTGTGTATTCATGTTTGGGTTTGCCTGCCTATCTGCATCCAGTTGTGTCTGGATGAACCCCCTCAGGTCTAAAGCGGTCTTTACAGTTCCAAAAGATATTGAAGATGTTGACAAACTTTATCCCATGGGTGAGGCATGTAGATG
>JAPQRN010021875.1:19793-30973 GCA_037367275.1 Coranthus polyacanthus | reverse complement strand
ACTCTGATACAGACTCTGATACAGACTCTGATACAGACTCTGATACAGGGGTGACAATGCAATATACTGTGATTTAGTGCCATGCTGTTTTGTCATAGCATAAAAAACAAACCACCATATGCATGAAATCAAAGAGTTTAAAAAAAGATTATAGCATTACCATCCAGGGGTTGGATACAAATTTTTGCATATAAACTATTCATTAAAAAAATTTGGAAAACATAATATTCTCATATGTGTGCATGTATAAAAAAAATAATCAGTGAGATAAAACAGCAGCAGTGTGTGGGACTGGTTGTAAAACTCACTCTGCTCTGTCCTCAGTGGGTTCTTTCTCAACAGCTTCATGTTTGGAGACTCTGGGAGGTTCAGCTTTAGTTTCTGTGGAGAAAAAAAAACATGCAGAGACCCTTAAGCCTGGCTCAGACTACAGGAGTTTGAAAATCTTAACCAATTTAGAATTTGTTTTCTTCACACACACATCTCCTCTCGAATCTCAAACATACACACACTACAAGATCTGCAAATTAACATTGCTAACATTTTCAAGAGCTGGAATGTTTGTAGTTGCTTGGAATAACACTGTTCTGACATTATCATCCAGATTTTCTTAAATATCAAACAATTGGGTGACCCCAACAAATCTGTGAGCAGTTCAGGAGGTTTAAGACGGGATCTGTGAACTCCTCACATTACCAGATAATCTGTGCTGAATATCAGGACCAACCAAGGTCAGAGACCAGATTTCTGCTCTGATTGTCACAAGGGGTAAATCAAGGATAAATCAGCCTGAAAATCTGGCAGTGAGAGTCCGACATTATAGTTCAGGAGAACTTCAAACTGTTTAAACTTCAGACTCACACAAACCACTTCTTTCCTCACCAGTTTTCGCTTTTGTCTCTGCTGCCACTGTCTTTTCCATGGATCTGCTTCTCCTCTCCTTGCTAAATTTGTCTTCAGAGCCACTCTTCTTCTCGTCCTTCTTGGTGGATTTGTCTTCAGAACTGCTTCTTTTCTCCTCCTTCTTAGTGGATTTGTTTTCAGAGCAGCTCTTCTTCTCCTCCTTTTTGGTAGGCTTTTCTTTAGAACAGTCTCTTATCTCCTCCTTCTTGGCAGATTTGTCTTCAGAACTGCTCTTCTTCTCATCCTTCTTGGCAGATTTTTCTTCAGAGCTGCTCTTCTTCTCCTCCTTCTTGGTGGACTTTTCTTCAGAACTGCTCTTCTTCTCCTCCTTCTTGGTGGACTTTTCTTCAGAACTGCTCTTCTTCTCCTCCTTCTTGGTGGATTTTTCTTCAGAACTGCTTATTTTGTCCTTCTTGGCAGATTTGTCTTCAGAGCCACTCTTCTTCTCATCCTTCTTGGTGGATTTGTCTTCAGAACTGCTCTTCTTCTCGTCCTTCTTGGTGGATTTTTCTTCAGAACTGCTTCTTTTCTCCTCCTTCTTAGTGGATTTGTCTTCAGAACTGCTTATTTTCTCCTTCTTGGCAGATTTGTCTTCAGAGCCACTCTTCTTCTCATCCTTCTTGGTGGATTTGTCTTCAGAACTGCTTCTTTTGTCCTCCTTCTTACTGGATTTGTCTTCAGAGCCATTCTTCTTCTCCTCCTTCTTGGTGGGTTTTTCTTTAGAACTGCTCCTCTTCCCCTCTTTACTGGATTTCTCTCTGGACCTGCTCCTCCTCTTCTCATCTTTACTGGATCTGTCTCTAGACCTGCTCCTCCTCTTCTCATCTTTGCTGGACTTTTCTTTAGACCTGCTTCTCCTCTTCTCATCTTTGCTGGACTTTTCTTTAGACCTGCTCCTCCTCTTCTCATCTTTGCTGGATCTGTCTCTAGACCTGCTCCTCCTTTTCTCATCTTTGCTAGATTTTTCTTTTGACCTGCTCCTCTTCTCGTCCTTGCTGGATTTGTCTTTAGACCTGCTCCTCCTGGACTTGTTGCCCTGCTTCTTCCTGTCCTCCTCACAGTCTTTACTCCTGCTCCTCTGCCTCCTTTTCGCTGATGTCTTGCCATCTTTGTCTCTGCTCGAACTCCTCGGTCTCTTTGTGGGAGAAGAAGTTTCCTCATCGCACCTCTTGGCTGAAGACATTCGCCTGCAGGACAGGACACGTTACTAATCAATCAATAAACCAAAAATCAATCAAATGCAGCAGTCATGGTACTCACATGAGGCTATTGTATTCTGCAGAGAAGGAAACTTTGATGACGGTGTTGTTCATTTTCAAAATGTTGAATGAATAATAATCCACCAGCTTCTGAGCATCTGCACTGCTTATCATTTCTACAAATGCCTGAAAGACAATTCAAGTTACCACAGAAGACACAATCAGCAACACAAATTCTGATGTATTGTGAGCAATTCAGTGATTTAAACAACATTCAACCCTATTTTTTGTTTAAATTAAAATTACTTAAATCAGTGTCTCCAATCTGAGTAGCACATGTCCACATATCCAACATTGTTTTCCATTTATATTAATGATTTAACTCTTCAACTTAATGCTTCTATGTTTAGAAATAAACTTGATGAACAGATTTTGGACATATTATGCAGAATGATGCTGGAAATGGAGACTAGTAATAAATCACGGCAAAAGTACACAAAAGTACATTTTAGGAAAAAAACAGGGAGAAGAATACACAAATGTTCCAAATGTATTATCTCATAAAGAATACCTTCAGTGTAGAATGCCATAATAGTCTAATTTAAACAAAAGACACAGAGGCCTATGAGCACAGTTATGTACATAGGGATCAGTTAAACAGTGCTTTCAGTCTCACCACTGACGGCAGGAACAGAGTGTAGAGCGGAAGGCCGAAGCGTTTGACGATGCTGATCAGATCTGATTGGCCGTCCTTTCCTGGTGGAGCCGGTGTGAAACTCACCACACGTGAACTCTGAGAGGAGAAATGCACCGTTTAATGAATGACTTAAACAAAAAAACTTAGCAGTGTTTTGTTTGAATGATCTTCACAGTGTTACTGACACAGAAAATCTCCTGGGGGTTATAGGGAACTGACCTGGAGGAAGTTGAAGGTGTTGGAGATCCTGAACTCAATCTTCTCTCCTTTCACGGTTGGAGGAGAGCTGCCATAAAAGTTCACCAAGTCCTTTGCCTGGTCAACAGAGCCAAGCTCTACAAAGCCCTGCAAGGTCAGAAAATATTTAATACTGACACTAATGCCACTAAGAGTGGGGCCACATGGATGTATTTATAAGAACTTATTACATGCAATATAATCTTTTAATGCATCTATACTGAGCAGATGTGCTGAAGAATGTGTGTTTTTACTGGCTACACTTATAGTGCACATATGGTGTAGGACTGTGAGAGTCAGACACAAAACAAAACAATGAGCTTTGGTTTTGGGATTGTGTTGTGTCTTCAGTCACAGTGCTGTGAAACTTGTTGTAATGTTGGTAAGTAGGCTGTGTGAGGATAGAGTTACTATCATTTCCTTGTGACAGGACACAGTAAGTCATAATAGAAAGTAATTTCCTGTATACAGTCAGTTTAAATAATTCAAACACATTTTATGTCCCATTTCTGTTTAAAATACACCTCATGTACGTTTACACTTGTGCTTTGACTCGACTCAGCTTATTAAGACATCTGTTCAGTAGCTGTTCTGTAAGCCTCTGAAAATGAATGACCAAATTGACCAAATTAATCAAATTGCGTAAAGTCTAATCTGGTCTAACGCTGTGGATCGGCCTTTCCTAAACTTAGGGTCAGATCTCTTTTTATTGGGTCACCAAATCACAGCGTAACTGACAACCATGAAATAAAAGATTCTCTACTGTGTTTTGGTGTCATTTACAGATACACTGCTTCTGTCCTGACTCTGTCTGTGTTGGACTTTGACATACAGGGACGGGGACTTCACGGTGCATTCAGGTGCACCTCAAGATTCTCAAATGGCCACAAACACGGTTTAAAATGGGATGGTTCATATTTTTTCCTTATTTCACTTTGACTAAATTCATAGGTCTATGTCAGTTGTTCCTTTCTTGTTCTTTCACCATGACATACCCCATTCATTTCTAGTAGAAATTTGATGAAAATCTTTAAAAAAAAAAAATCAGCACTATATTCTTTGTACAACACATCGTCAACACAAGTTTTACTGCAGTATTTTTTGAATACGCATTATCATAACCAATATGTATTTTTGGACAGTGGCTGCTGAGTAAAAAGTTTGTTTTGGCACTGATCCTAATTTTTCAGTGAAGGTTGGTTATGAAATGGTAAAAAAGATAAAATTACACTCAGCAAATATGATAATTGCAGTGATATATTTTTAGAATTGAGAATCTTTACTCAAGCTTCTACATGAATAAATGAAATGAACATTACTGAGACAGAAGCAGAAGGTTATAAAAAAATGTAAAATACTGTAAATATAAAAAAACACAATCTTGGGGTAAAGAAGGCTGTTGGTGTTTAATTGTATGTGTGCATGAGTGTGTGTGTGTGTGCAGACTCACTAAAGATGGAAATAGGATGATCTTCTCGATCCTTCCGAACGGTTCGGCGAGTTTCCTCAGGTATGGCTCGTCCACAGACTGAGCTGGGAACTTGACACATACTACCTTCCCCTTATCCGTTGTCTGAGAGGAAAATAAAATAAAACACATTCATTAGAGGCGTTCATACAGAAGCCAGTACATTCAGACAGGCAGGTTTTCTACCTTCTTCTGGGTCTTTTTGTTGGTCTGTCGCTCTGAAAACACACAGAAAACACAGCTGTTAATGTAAAAATAATGAGCATATTGTTATTAATAAGACACAGAGAACAATTAAGAGTCTTTACTGCTGTCCTGATTGGTGGGTTTTCCTTCATCCTTCTTCTTCTCTGATTGGTTGTCAGCCCTTTAAAGAGAAAATCAAACGGTCAAATTCTCATCATACATGAATAATTTTGTCTGAAATCTTTTTTCTGTAATATTTGATCTCCAAACTGACCTGTTAAGAGTCTCCATACGGCAGTCCCAGCTAGGAAACCTGAAGAGGAGACATGACACCCATGAGGAAATGAATCCACAGAAACATAAAAATTAAACACAACATTATTAAACCTGTGTATAAAAGTCTGTTAGAACTGACAGAGGCTTATCATAAATGTAGTTGAAATTTTAAAAAGGTATGATTTAATGTAACCCTCTAGAGGCAAACATTGCATCAATACTAACTTTTAAATTTTGAATCATTTACGCAGGGTTTTCAATAGGTTTCTCGAAGAAAACATCACGACCATTTGTAACAGTGGGATTGTTGTAAATTGATGTTGCAACTTGGACTGTTTTGAGAGAAATGCCATGGACCAATCAGATGTGTGTATTCAAGGCAGCTAGTGGCACCAAGTGTGTTCTGTTTATTCAAAGTTTCCTGTGACCAAGGCTTAATGCTTAATTGTATAGACAAGACAGAAAAAGCTGAAACACCGTTTTATTTAGAAACAGCAACAGAATGCTCTGCTTCTTTACCTCTGTTTATTAAAGTCATGTGTAGTGTAGCCTATAGCACCACCTTCTGAAAACACTACATAGCATACTTTGTTTGATCCAAACCAGTTTATGGAAATTCTGATTTTCTTTTTTGCATCTTTTCAAAAGTTTGCTTAAAATTTGCTTGTCATTTTATGGAAACATGGCTAATGAGAACTCACCGTTGCAGCAGGTTGAGCTGCCCATCTGCATGTTGTGTACCATTGATGTGTTGATTCCAAACCTGAAACACAAGAGAAAGTTTCAGCGTTTGTGTGAGATGGCGGCTTCCCCTCCGACAGTGTTCCAAGCATGCCTCTGCAGCAAAAGGCCTCTTGAATACAGTAACAACCCCCACCCCCCAACCCTAACCCCACATCAGACTGTGGACAGACAGATTTCGAGGAGGAGGAGGTGAACTTACCCTCTCTGACAGCACAGTGATATCACACAGAGAGCATGAGTACGGGAACACTGTCGGAGAAGTCCCATGGAAGTCTAGTGCTTCTTTCTTGGAGGGCATGACACCTGTGGAGGCTGAGGTTGAGGCGGGGGGCCTGCTGCTGTTGGTTCTCCTGCTGTTGGTAGAGGCTTCAGGGCCAGGTGGGCGGCGTTCTGCCCGGGTTTTCGGCTGATGCTCATCAGATGGCGCTGCAGGCCTGTAATCACCTGGACCGAGCTGAGAGAAGAGCGAAGGCAGAGCTGGTTTGGCACTTCTGGTCGGATGATCCAGTGCCGGAACTGCATCTAGGCCAGCTGTAGCATACTCGGAGGTGACCGGTCTGTGGTCGTAGTCCACCACAAAGCTAGAGGAGGAGGAGGGCACTGTTTCAGGCCTGGAGGAGGAGGGTCTGAAGGGACCAGAGGTGACGGTTCTCGGGTTCCCCCAGCGGTCCTGCCACTCCTGAACTTGATCTGGAGGAAGAGGACTGCGTGTGACTGGGTCCAGAGAGGAGTACTGCACTGGCGGGCTGCTGAGAGGATGCGGCTCGTCTCTGCCGGTGTGTCGGTGGGCGGAGCTGAGGGGATAAGAGGAGGAGGAGGACGGAGCAGGGGAAGGGAAAGGCTTGACGGTCCCTCTTTTCCCTTTGATCTGTGTGAGGACATGTGGCAGTGACTCCACCGTCAGGACATCTTCAGGAAGCTCAGCAAGCAGAGACAGGTCACTGGGTTCCAGGCCGCAGCTGCTCAGGATGCTCAGAGCGCCGTCCATCGTCCAATGAGATGCCTGAGAACCTCTGGAAGAGGCGGAGGATGATGAGGCACCGTAGGGGGAGGAGAATGAAGGTGGCATCGGCGGCTCCTGTGCTGGTCTGTAAAAGTCATCGTGGTCAGGTGAGGCACGGCGGCGGTCAACTGGTCTGTAACCTCCCAGATCAGGTCGCAGGTCGGTGTCAGACGGCGCCCGTCTGTATGGGTAGTTGTGAGACATGACGGGAGAGGGGAGGGGGGCTGAAACGCCAGGGGGGGAGGTGAAGGGGCAGTAAAAACGGACTTAAAGAGGAGGCGTAAATGTTCAAGACGGTTTGCCAGCGAAGAACATGTAATGCTCAGAAGTGGACAGTCAGGAGTAAATGACGACTAAACACACCTGTGTAGGAAAGACGTCCCCTTTAAAAACAGACCATTAAAACCAGTACAGCTGATTTTATTATTGATTCATCACTGCATCAAATCATTCTGATTTACAAATCACAGTAGGCCAGAAAGATGTAACAGAAGAAAATGAGCAAAAAAATGAAACAATTTTTTTAAAGGTTCATGTGCGTGCTCATGTGCTTACCTGAAGTTTGTGTTGGACTCTGTTTTGTGCTGTTTTGGGTGCTCAATGTCTGTTGAGATTAGACAGCATTTCTAAGTTAACGATATCTAGTGTAGTGTTGCACACTGTTGCAGCTGTAGAGGAGCAAAAGAGAGACACTGAAGAACTTAAGAAGCCTTAGGATTTTAATGGAATGTCCAACCCAAATCCTCTACATCGAAATCAGTGTATTGTGGTTGTTATCATGGGTGTAAGCATCTGAGACAGCGTTAACTTAGAAATGGACTTCGCTAATGTGAACAAAACTTTTGAGTACACGCAAATCTTTCATATTGAAATTGTAAAGCTAAGATGTTTGTTTCTTCTTAATCATCTTGTTTAGGATAGACTAGATTAAACCGTGTACTATTTTATTTTACTGCATTAGAAAATTTAAATATTACAGATGCAACAATACACTGGTTGTGTCATATCATAATTTGATCACTTTGATTATTATTTTTTATTACTGGTAATCAGTCTTCATAATCTGATTTTATTTTATTTCCCCACATGATCAGGATAGTAAAATATGCATCCTACTTTCGTAAACGCATCTCTTCTCACGTGATGTCTTTCCAACAATTCATGCTTGTTGTGATGATGAAGGTGACACTTGAGCATAGGTGTCCTTAACTTAAAGGTCCCATATCTTAACACATAATGTTCTATCTATGTCATGTATATGCATATATGAAAGACTTCTGTAATGGTGCTGACATAAAAGAAGAGAACAGATGTGATTTTTCCTCACTTTTTATGAGTGCTTCTCTGTGTCTCTGCCACAAACGGCTCATATAACACTGGGAAGATAATGTCGCCTCCCACTTTTCATCAGATAACGTTCTGATTGGCTAACCACAGATCCCTTAGCAACCATTAACAGCAGAATTCTCAACAGGTGTCAACAATTATCAGTTACTAATGTGCTGTACACATCCATGTTTCCTCTTACTACATCACGAGCAGGGGATTTTCTAACTGGCTTGTTTTGTCAGAAGGACATCTTGTGGTGGAGACACTAGAGGACTGACAGTACTGAGCAAGTTCATATTTTCACAGCTTTTATTTTACACCACAGAGTTTATATAAACCTAAAAACCCAATACAAGTGCATTTTCACAGTACAGGACTTTTAAATCCTCTTTAGTGATCAGAAATGTAAGGTATTTTATAATGAATATAGTAACTCACGGGCCAGTACTATATTTACCCAGTGTGTAAGATAATCTTTGGTATCATACATTAACATTTTCAATCTGACACAACACTGCTATCAGCAAATAAGATGACATTCATACAGTAGATGGTAGTAGCCAAGCCAATGTTTATCTGTTATATTCATAGTCGTTTCATACATTTGTGTGATTGAATTTGTGCTGGTATGAAAACAAATTTCCTGTCTTTATCAGGAGCTAAATCATGTACTAATTTGATATTTTTCTGTTTTTATGGATAGAATAAACTGTGATGGAATACAAAACCAAAATGTTCTATCTTATGAAGAATAAAATCTGATTTTTCGATCTTATTACTGAGTAAAATGGCCATTTACTATGTTTTTGTGGAGTAAAATTAACGATACGTTGCCCTATATTGAGCATTAGTTACTTGGATAGAGGAATTAATAACCCCCGGCTTGTTACAGTCCGTTATTATCGTTTATAAAACAGTGCATAATGCACACATGATCACATATCAGAAAATCGTGTTGAAATCGTTAGCTTGTCCAGCTAAACGACCCAGCACCTAGCTAACGTTTGCTAACAGCAAACAGGAAATCAAACCTTCTGCGGAGGCTTACCTTAAATTAAACTCCTTTGGGATAATGGTTAGGATCAAATAAAACACTCCTCATCACAGACAGACGGAATTCAAGTAAACATTCAAGTGAAAAGATGTTGATACGCAGAAGAAGCTGAAAGTTGTGCTAATTGTGCCAAGCTAACAGACACTTCCTATTGACGTTCTCAGAATGTAATAACGAGTCGGTCGATACTGCCGCGAAGCGGTAGGGAGGAGAATTGCAGGACAAAATAATAAAATAAAATAATTGAAGTAGCGGTGTTGAAGTCTAAAGATAAAATGATAAAATGAATCCAAATCAAATCATGGAACTAAATTATATAATAATGGAACTGAATAAATAAAATACAATAAAAAATAAAGTGGTGTGGAGGAGGATTGCAAGACAAAATAATGAAATAAAATAAAACATAAATGGAATTAAATAAAAATAAATGTCAAGTAAAATTAAATTAAAAATGCTAAAATTGAATTAAGTGAAAATAAAAGGTGAGATTAAATTACATTTTAAAAGTAAAACAAACTGAAAAAGACAGAGTTGGCAGAAGTACATAAGTATAAAACTATTGCCGTAAAATATTTAAATAATAGATAATATGGGGGAAATCTATTTTCTAAGCAATGCTCAGTATTACTTTGTAAGGATGTTTGAAATTGTCTTTTTGGGGAGAAATTAAAAAATAAGAGATGCCATAAATAACTTGATTCATTTCATTCATTCCTTTTTCCCAGGAGTATAAGCCAATAATAAGACTCAAAGCAACACATTGAGTCACATGTCACATTTTTGTATTTTATTGTTTTCTCTCTATTCAATGAAGAGTAGTGCACAAAATATGATTGTCAGTATGAACCACCAGGTGGCGCTGTAGGACTGTTCTATAGATCTGCTACAGAAATCTCAGCTTGCTACTGTGGACTTCAGATTTCAGGAGTCGGTAAGTTGTTACATGATCTTCAGCAGAATTTTTGGGAATTTTTTTCTGTATGTCACTGAAGAAAATAGTCAGTAATCAATCAATGACAAGTGCTGCAAATGAAAAGAAGTCTGAGGAAAATATTTCCTGCATGATTATTTTTACAAAAACCCAAAGTGAAGCACAAATTGTTTCCTCCAGTAGAAGCACAGATACTTGTGTAAAAGTAGAAGTATTGATTCATCGTCTTTACTGCAGTAAAAATGGAAACGTACAGGCTCTGAAATGTCCTCAAAGTATAAAAACAAGTCTTTGAGTAGGTCTTTGAAGGACGTTTCTACATCATTTATATAGTTTTTGTCTTGTTGAAGAACTCAGATTTCACTCACTTTGTTTATGCTGGATTACACAACATTATATCAAATAAACAAAACGAACAAAATAAGCACTATGTCATGAAATCAGAGAATACAGGTGTGCTTTTACATTCTTTTCGTATTGTTGTATATTTGTTTTTTTTGCGTCTTTTATGTAATTTTCATCTTGTTGCATTTTTTTCTTTTTACGTGGTTTTTGTTTTGTTGCATCTTTTATGTTGTTTTATACGCCTTTTACATCGCTTTCATCTTTAGCCCTTCATGTTTTTGTCTTGTTACGTTCGTCATGTGTGATATGCACCGATGGATTCACCAGTGATCATGTACGTGTTATTGTTACGTGTAATTCACCTCAAATGCATTAAAACTAAAGTAGCGAGCCTGTTTTGTAAGGAGTAGAACGTACATACATTTGTGTTAAAATGTAGGGAGAAAAAGAGACGAGTTGTCAGAAAAATACACGTACAAATACCTGAAAACTAAGAACAGTAATGGAATATTCGGATTTAAACACAATGAGGATTTTATGAGCGATTTATGCTGTTATTTTTAACATCAGCAGCTTTTACTGAAGTGCAAACTTATTTTATTAATATACAGAGTAACGTCTAAAAGCACAAGACACAAATGTAGAAATAAACGCTACAGGTCATAAAAACATGTCATTATAATTTAATTTTTAAAATTTTAATTTTTCATTTATTCTGTCTGTTTGTCATTATTATTATTATTATTATTATTAATATCAGATGATCAGTTCTGCATTTAAATTCATCCATCTATCTGTTGGTGTT
>JAPQRN010021875.1:0-18194 GCA_037367275.1 Coranthus polyacanthus | reverse complement strand
CTCTGGACTCTGAGCGGGTTAACGCGGCTCCAGTCAGCTGTAGTGTGTGTGTGTGTGTGTGTGTGTGTGTGTGTGTGCATTTCGATGTGTCTTTAAATGTGCTTTATGTATAAAACAAAAATAAATGCGAAGAATTATAAAAGAGAAGGAGACAAAACGTTCATGTTCCTCCCTGTTCATGAGCAGAAAATTTAGAGCCGTAGATGTTTGAATGATTTAGCAAATGAACCTCCTGTCATTTCTTTTATTTACAGTTACACAGAGTCAGATATCCAACAGAGTATGAAATATTCAAAACATAAACTAACACCTGTTCAAAGATTCAAAGCAGATCTTGATAAACCTCATACCTGAATGATACGCACAGCTTTACACAATCAAGTCAAATAAGTCAAGTATCGTATATATATATATGTGTCCTTTAAAACACACATGTAAAATGTCTGTTCCTCACCTTCTTGTTAGTTCACTTTGCTGCGATGTCAAATTTCTGAATAATAATAGAGTTAATATTTTATTTCACATTTTATTTACTTGATCACGTTCTCAGAGGGAACGTTTACAGACACTGTGTTCATATATGGTGCCAAATCTGCCCCATTTTCTGGTGTTTTCATATCAGAAATATAGGTTTGTTTCATCTAATTGCCCTAAACTAATACAGATATTTCCACACTATGTGCTTTGCAAATAAAAGTCTGTGATATTCCATCAACATACAGAGTTTTCTCTATCGTTATAAGGCTTAGGTTCAGCACCATCTAAGCTTTTATTAAAGCTTTTTGGATGTTTTGGAAACTGTCCCAAATATTTGTACTAATATATGATCATAGAAATCGTCCAGAATGACGCTAAATTTTATATGTTAAGTCTTCTACAAACGTAGGGAAAATGCTAGAACCAAAACACCACCTAAGTCTCCTGAAAACCTGACAAGATTTTCCTCTGATCTTAACTAAAGTCAAAACAATTCAGAATTTCTGCTAACTTTACTCAAAAACGAGCAGTATCATTTCATATAAATAAGGTCTATTGATCATAAAGAGTAGAAGTTGTCAGAATGAGTTGGAAGGAAGTCGACTAAAAAGGTGTAACTCAGAAATGGGTGATAATTTCTACTTTATAAACCAGTCAAAACGTCTGAAAGGAGGTTGAAAAATAGAATACAGACACACACGCACCTCCAGCCAATAATGACAGTCAGTCAGTGTGAAGTTCATAAAGTCCAGTCATTTCCATAAGCTTTCTAAACACACAGAGAACTTGGTGTCTGTAAATTTGGATTCTCCGAGAGCATGATGAAATAAATAACAGCTGAAATTAAAAATTCTGTCTATCATTATTCTGAAATCTGACATCATGGCAAAACAAAGGAGAATGAAATGAAATGTGAGGAATTGTGAGAAACTGCATTTTAGGCCTAGACTGTATTCCTATACTCCTGAACAGCAGAGACAGATTTTATTACAATTTGACAGAAGAAATTCTTGATTTTATAGTGTGAAGTTGTCTGTAAAATATCTGCTTTGAACAGCACAGGTGTTACTTTACCTTTTTAATATTTAATATTCTCTTGGATATCTGACTTTATTCTGGGTTTCTTTAAATAAAACAAATGAAGTTCAAAATATCACACGTTCCTTCTGTGGTTTGAATGCATTTAGACAAGGTAAACAGAATCTTTTTTTATGTTAAATGTGTACATTTTTCGTTCTCTTTTTCCAGAACAGTTACGTTCAGCAGCAGACACGTGGAAGTTCAACTCAACTCACTGAGCTCAGGTCAAAGAGGCTCATTATTCCTTTACACATGCTCTCACATAAATGCTCTCTTTTGCAAACTTCTGCTGGTATTTGTTTACTAATTATGTATTTAATTTTTATTTTTTTAAGACATGGGCGATGTCCAAAATTCCTAGTACTAACAATAACATCAGTCGACGAAAACAGTATGCGAGATTATGTAGTCTGAAACCAATAGTATGTGAATTGCATTCTATTTATTGGTAAATATTACAGTATGCAAGCGCTGGACACTTTACCAGCATAAATATCCCACAATGCAATGCAATTGTGATGACAACAGACAATGATAGAAGGCGAACAGAGCCCAGTAGCCGGTAGTCAGGAGTACTGCACACGTGGTGGTACAGTCGTACGTAGTATTACATCCTGAAGCCCAACAGTTTGTTTAAGACAAGAGAGAATGAGTCGATCAAACTACGATCATATCCTGACCATGGAGGACCTGAAGAATGAATTTTTCTCCATGCAACGTCATAATGAGTCATTCCAACAGGACAAAGAGTCCCTGCAGAGAGATCATGAAAAACTCAGCCAACAAAATGAAGAGAGAGAGATTGAAAACATGAAGTTGAACAGCAGACTTGAGACGATGGCAGCTGACAACATGGCTGATATGGAGGCCATGAGGAGGGCATACAGGAACCAACAAAAGGAGATTCAGCAGCTGGAGAAACACATCCAACATGACCGATCTGCACAGTTCGCTGAGCAACAGCAGCGGATCGACTTTGAGACGGGTGTGAACGACGGGCCTGACCGCAAAGACATGGGTTCGCTCATTAAGATCATGGGCGACGACTTTAACGCAGAGATAAGTGAAGTGTGCAGAGAGAGTGAAGTGTGTGGAGTGTTGACTTCATCAATAATAGACCACTTTGAAAAAGCTTATTTAGAAAAAAACCCCAAACTAACAAAACCAGCCTTTTCAAAGTAGTAGGCCCGTTTCTGAGTTAAGTCAACTCTTAGCAGTTTTCCAACTTTGAAATAGTGATGGGTCCTGATTTTCGAATATTTGCATATTAATTCGACTGTTCGTTTTTACCGGCATCTGATAGTAACACATTAGGGGGCGATCGTGCGTCTCACAGCTGTTTGCTAACCGCCATTTTACAACAGAAGAAGAAGAAGGAGTTACTACCACCAGGTAAATGTGTGTGACGCTGGAGGATTAGATGCTATTGCACAAACCCGCCATCAAAAACTACTGTGTGGAGGGTCTAGAAAAAATACATGAAAATGAAGTACAGTGAAAACTCTGCCAGGTAAAGATAGTAGCTTTGTCTCTAGATGAAGTAGGTTTGATGCCAGACGTGCAGAGCAAATGATGACCCTCATCTCCAAAATGAGAATAGCTTTATTCGTAATATATATTATAAATATAGTATATTACAATATATATTTATGTGTGTTATTATTTTTAGAACGTTTGCAAAGAGCATTTGTGTGGGAGCATGTGTAAACAAATCATCAGCCTCTTTGACCTGAGCTCAGTGAGTAGAGTTGAACTTCCACGTTTGCTGCTGCATGTAACTGTACTGTAAAAAAGAAGATGGTCTGCTTCAGTGATCATCAAAAAATGTACATATTTAACCCTCATCTTACCAACATGTTTAACATACATGGACTATAGGGGTCCCTGGGGACCCCTAGTATAAATCACTGTAAGAAACAACAAAACTGTAACTTTATCTCAGTGTGTTGTAAAAATAAAACAGGAAATACTGAGGTTCATATACTCTACAGCTGTGTTTAAATTCTGCTGCTTCTGTCCTTTTCAAATGAAGAGTCCTTTATATTAGAATGTAAACACACCTGAATCCTGCAGGTAAATAAAGCAGCTGGTTTAGAAAATATCTGCTTCATGTGGACATGAATGCTGACAGAGAAAAGTCAACTACGACTTCCAGGGTGCATTTCACTAACCCCCCCTCCAACCATGGAGCTTCAGATTGCATTGGCTGCTCCACTGACGGTGGTTTTATGCTAAAGATTAAGATGTAGAGAAAACTGTAAACATTGTGTTACTACCACAGACTGTATGTATTAGTGGACAGAGGAACTGTGAAGTCACCCGTTGGTTTCTGAAGCCAGTAGTTTGTGATTTGGCTGTCTCCATGTTTGCTTTTTGAAGCTGGACGTGACCATATTTGGACAAAAGAGGCAAAACTACAGGAGCCCAAGGGGTCAAAGTTGAGCTAATGCTAAGCGCTAGCTTACTGACTCTGTGAAATGGTAAACTTCATCAAACATTGCTTAACAAAATCGTTTTACAGTCTTGTTTATGGAACCTATTAACCACAACTACAGTGGAGCTGTCTGTCAGGAAAAATGTGTTTTATAAAGCTCAGAAGGTCTGACTCGGTAGGAGAACGAGACGTCATTCCGACCTGTCAATCAAAGCCCGACGCGGCAGACATCAAAGCTTTCTACGTACTAGCCCTGATATCTGGTGGAACGGAGGAAACATTTAAAGATGGATCATCAGATCAGTCATTAGAGGGTCTGAATTGGAGCCACCCCCAGTGGCAGTCAGCGGTATTACAACTTAAAGTTACATCCGCATTGGCTTCATTTTGGAGCCGAGTCACTTGCTACTTGGTTACTACCAAAAAAAGTAATTTGTTCTATGCATGTTGAAAATGTTACTTTCTGTCACCAGTATTTCTTTATCATTTACAGCAGATTTTAGTAGTTATGAAAAAAAAATATTTCTGCTAATATTCATAAATATTCATAATATTCATAAATATTTCTCAGTGACTGTGTTTCTTGCTCAGTGTTCAGTAGCGCGACCAATCACTGATCTCCCTTGTTTGCTGAGAACTCCTTCTCCTTTTGTTCTAAATTACTAATGACTGATTACATTTTAATTTCAAAAGTTAAACATTAGGCTATAATGACTTCATCTTCATCACTAACTTTCTAACCTGTAATGATTTCATGTTCTTACCTCATCTATAGGAAGCTTTCCTCTTCGTGTGACATGGTCTAATTGTGAATAGAACAGTTCAACATAACGGTTCTGTAAAGGTGGACTGGTGAGTAGATGAGTTTCTGCGTTCGGTGTGATGTCCCTGAACCCTCTGGAGTCTCGTGGAAACATTTAGGACACTGATGCCTTTAAACGTAACATATTTTATGTTTTAGACCAAAATGTGAAACTCTAAGCTTGTGTTAAACCCACAGTATGTAGCATGTTTACATGACAATATCTAAACACAGCTAGTTCTATGCTATGTATCAGTTCTACTGTTGTGGTAGAAGTTACACTAACATGACCATCAGAGGATTCTGTCGTGAAGTTTACTGGCACTTAATTATAATGTAATGTAGCTACACAGGCTAATGTCAGCATGAATTCATACTGGATTACATGGTCTGTCACCTAGCCTGCTAATTAGTCCAGCTAGTGCTAATAAGTGTGTTTGTTTGTACATTATGTGAAGTTGACATGATAGTTATCAAACACAAATATATGTGTTAACATTTATCAGTAGCTGAAATTACTTGGTGGTGTTTAAAGCCCAGTTCAGACCAAAGATTTGAGACGAGCAGCAACTTGGAACTTGGAACTGCTTGCAACGCTCTGGTGTGCAATGATCTGAAAGCCTTCAGAGAAATACACCGAAATGAGATGGCACATCATTTACATAGCAATAACACTAGCACTAACTCTTTGTACACTCTGTACTTCTGTTCTGTCACTTTTCAGGCTTTTTTTTTTAATCATTGGCATCTTCAAATATGACCGTGGACAGTGATAGTGAGTTACAGCCGCACTTCTGGTAGTTATTGACACGATGAAGCAATTCCCAGAGCAGAGGAGTCGGTGTCACCTTTAATAAGGAGAGAAAACACAGACCATATTGAGACAGCTGAGGATAACACTGTGCTTCGTGGTAACAGGTGAGTTAAGAGCCCGTAAGTACTGAGAAAAACACACACCCAGCCTCTGGGGAGTTGACAAGCTGAGTCTCAGGCGATGCCATCAGCCAATCTGAGTCTTGAGTTCACACCACTGCAACCTTTACCTGCACCGCCCGTCCTAAAACGGTTTCATCTCGTCGTGAGTCTTTGGTCTGAACTGTTCTTGACATGGCAGTGTTAGTCGGTGTGGTCAGTGTTTTCAGTAAGTTAGTGTTAGCTGGGTGAGTTTAACTCCTCGCTCTTTGCCAGCGACACCCTTTTATCCAAATATGGACACTTCTGTTTCAAAATACCAAGATGGAGACGGCCAAAATGAAAACCTGAGGCTTGAATGACATCATGGAGACTTCATCCACTTTTGACACAGTCTGTGGGTCCATCGGAGGAGAGAAAACTTTATACTCTTGTATGACTACTTTTTCTGAAGTGTGACAGAATTTCTCCCCATATTATTTATTGACTCAGATCCTGCCGTAATGGTACCCAATAAACTTCTTACCTTCAGACTGAGTGAAAGACGCTCACAGTTGTTTTAAAGAAAATCTGACAGTCTTCACCAAACTGAAGGAGCCCCAGGAGTGAAAACGTCCTGGAAAGACGAGCGGACAGAGGGACAGACAGGGAGATGGGACAGTCTGATACGTCTGATACGGATTCAGACGCTCGTCCATCCTCTGACTTAAAAGTAGTTTAGTGTCTAATCAGCTGACGGCTATCCAACACGCCGTCCTGCGGGGATAATTAACTCTCTGCTGCTGCTGAAGAGTTCACGTGATTCATATCAAACAGCAACAGACTCACTTACATTCAGGTAATGTGATAATAATAATAATAATAATATTTTCCTAAGTAGGATTATTGGAATTTGCTTTAAACTTTTGTTATGGGAATGTGTGATTGTTCATTGCTGATTTATAAAAAAATAGTGATGTTATTTTACCGTTTCATCATTCCATAATTTTTTTAAATGAGTCTAAATGCAGTGAGTTTCTGTCGTGTGATTGGTTGATTAGATATTTGTGGGCATGGTAACTACGGGTGTCAGTTCAAACTAATCTTCCTTGGGAAAATATACAGTCAAGATATCTTAAAAAAGTGGGTTTTCAGCTCTAGTTATATTCAGCAAGATCTGTGGTGCTCAGTTTTTTTTTTTAAGCAGGACCAAATAACTTCCATATCTGATAGAACTGCAGTAAAACTACACAAAATCACAGTTTGGTTGCGAGAAAGTGAAAAAGACGGCTACTTCATTGAGTAAAAGAACTCATTGGTTTCACTCCATTCATTTGATTACTGTAAATATACGCCAACAACTATTTTAAAGAATTCAAGTTGTACATTATCATGTTTCTTGGATGTTCGGTACAAATTTCAACTCAATCCAGTGAAAAATAACTAAAACAAAGCAAATGATGAAGAGGGCCAAACCTCAAAATTCATAACTAATGAAGTATTTTGAACAGAGCTACAGGATTTTCTAAGGTCCAGTGAATTTAATGGAAGTTTTTACATGATTTTCTTCAAGAAAAAACACGATGGGAAAGTTTTGAAATTTGGGTGAGTTGGCATGAAATGACCCTTAAATATATGGTCAGGCCCATTTGAGGTTTAAAAATCTTATTGGATTTGTTCACTTTATTAGTATTAATCTTTTTCCATGTGCATTTCATTGTATTGCTGCTGTGTGTTGGTCTCAGCATTGCTGTTTCAACTTTGTATTGTCTTATCTGTAACTTTGAACTGCATGAATTTGTATGAAAGGCGCCGTTTGATTGATCGGTTGAATGATTTTTAAAGTTTTTTTTTTAATTAGATTTTTATATTTATTTTTAACTCTGCGCTTTGTTGCTTATAGTATGTTTTATTACTGGTTTCATTATTATTATATTTGAATTTTTGCTGCGCTGATTGTGTCTCAGCTGATTTAATCTCAGATGACTTCAGGTTTTTAATAATAACAATAATAATAATCATAATAATGTCTTCAGTGTATCCTACTCCCTTTTTGCAGATAAATGCACGCCTCTGCATTATGGATGGATGTTTTGTTGGGACGATGTTCATCCGAGCACCTAATCTCATCTCATCAATCTGCCCCATTTCCCCTCCACGCCTCCTCTTTTTCTGGATTTACTGTACATCTGCACTCACATTAAAGTTTAAACTGACTGTTTTGTCTTTCACTTTGTTTTGTCGCTCAAATGGAAAAGCAGCTCAGGTCACAAAATCCTCACACCGCTAAGTGAAATTAAAGTGAAATATTCATCAGTCAAGTTCATGTTACAACACAAACTGAAACAGAAAGTCTGTCTTAGATAATAACGTCACGTCACTGTCGGGAAAGAAATGACTGGTGGGTTTAGATTCTCTTATTTAATATGATAAATAAAAGTGCGTATTTGGCTTGTAGAAAATTGTAATGAAAGTACCAAAAAAATGATGAGGAAAAGAAAATGTGACAGAACATATAAAAGAAAAAAAAGGTATTTTTGGTGTTGAAAGGATTCAGGTTCCTAAAAGTCAAAAGGGTTCAGGTCTCAACCATGTTTAAAGTTATTGTAAACGTTAACTCTATGTTGAAAAATGTTACACTTACACTTGGATCAGGGACAAATCCACAAATCCACCAGCTTCAGTCTCCAAAAACATAATATGACATTAAGAAGGAAAAAATGCCATTACTGTGACAACAAATGTGATGAAGCTCAGCAGAGTATGTGCTGAGCTTCATACAATAAGGTCAGTGTTTCAAGGCTGCACTTTTACTCTGCTGATCAAAACGTAGTTTACTCCCAGTAGAAGTACAGACACTACTGATTCAACTTCAACTTCTACAGCAGTAAAAGTGAAAAAGTCCAAGCTCTGAAATGTCCTCAAAGTATTAAAGTCAAAAGTCTGTCACTGAAGGACATTTCTAGAGGCTGAAGTGAACCGAACCTCAAATCACTTTAATATAATGTGAAGACTATTAAATCATTCTGGCTTCAAATCAAATGTACATGAAACAACAGACTGGAAATAATGGGCATTAACTTCAGTCCGATGTGTAAATCAGTTTTCAATGTCAGCAACAGAAGTCGAAACATTATGGCGCCTTTTCTCCACGATCCAGTCTCCATTTACTGTTTCATCTTGTTGCATCTTTTACGTTTTATGCATCTTTTATGTTGTTTTTGTCTCGCTACGTTCCTCGTGTGATATTCGCCGATGGGTTCACCAAAGCATCATCGTGTCTATGTGTTATTCTATCCATGTAGGTTGATATAAGTCTTGATGTTGTGAAGGTGCGCAGTGATGTCCTGTCAATTTCTGTCAAATGCCTTAAGACTAAAGTAACAAGCCTACAAAACGTACAGATATTTGTGTTAAAAAATAGGTAGTAAATGGAAAAAGTTGTCAGAAAAATAAATACTCTAGTAAAGTACAGATACCTGAAAACTCTAGTGATACAACAAAGTATGGATGGACAATTTGGCGTCGGTTCTTGATTCCCGTCCTTACCATTGACGTCTGTTTAAAGTTGACAAAACTTGGTGAGAACTTGTGGAACATATGGAAAACCACAAGATAATGTACAACAATAACTGAAAACCTTCAGTTATTATTATCAGGAAACAGAAACATGTTGATCACCAGAGCAGGTCCGCTCTCTCACCTGCTGTGACCTCCTGCAGGGTGGAGGGCCTCAGGTTGGGCCCCGCTGGTTTATCTGCAGCCTGATGGCTCCCAGCGGACGGGTCGGACATAATAGTTGTTCTGACTGTCATTTAAATTGCTAATTATGACGGTGATGGAACAAATAAATAAAACATGACCTTCGCCTTTTATCTCTCACTGTAAAAACTTTGGACGGCTCCGCGGTAAATCTGCTGATGAGTCGCCTGTTGTCGGGTAGATTCTGCTGCGGTTTTATCAGCCGCTCTGTAAATGTCAGAGCGTCAGGGTGCGTTTGATTTATTTAGCTGTAGAGAGTGGAAATGTGTGAATCTGAATGCATCTGTGTAACACGGACAGCGTTTAGATTAGTAATAATTTACAGGCTTTAAAATCAGCAACATGGACTGTGTGGAGGTCAGAGGTCAATGTCCCCTCACACCTCTGAGCAGGTTTTGTTTTGCAAAATATTAGGAAAATAAGTTTATCATTTATTTCTTCCACTCTACGCTGAAAACAGGAACAGAAAATAGGAGGAATGAGAAGCATAAAAGAACAATAATAAAAATATACAACATAAAAGATCTGAAGAAAAGGTTACAATAGAAAATACATACGTTTCTTTAATGTGACGAGTGAAAGTGGAGCACTGTGGTGAGCTTTACCACATTCAAAACAACATTTAAATATCAAAATACCAACACAACTCTATTAGACCACGACTCATTTCAACAACAAACGTCCAATCACAGATCTTCACATTCTCTCATTTCTACAAAGTGTA
The DNA here is from genome assembly GCA_037367275.1 of Coranthus polyacanthus. Lineage (NCBI taxonomy): Eukaryota > Metazoa > Chordata > Actinopteri > Kurtiformes > Apogonidae > Coranthus > Coranthus polyacanthus. Next base: position 8,024 of record JAPQRN010021875.1, on the reverse strand, counting down.
AACTGTAGCTTCAGTTTGTCGTTTATCTGCAATTTGTAGAAACTGTTTGAGGGTTCTTCTCCATGGCAACAGCAGCTGAGAATCATGGGTATTGTAGTAAGGCAAGGCAAGTTCATTTAAATAGCAAATTTCATACACAAAGGCAATTCACTGTGCTTTACATACACAAAAGGAGCATCCAGAAAGAAATAGTAGGAGGAGTTGGTATTTAGAGACTGTGATGACTGAAAATGTTTCATACACAGAGTGGAAGTGACACAGGTTCCAGGTTCTGTGCCTCCACTCACAAAACTCCATTCAAACTGCATTTTGTAGCAACTTGGAAGGAGTGCCGTTCCGATTCACAAACCCCTAATTCTAAACTGTTCCGAGCATTTGGACCAAAAATAAATTGGTTGGGAACCGGAGAAGTTGGTCGTCAGCTGGGACCAAAAGAAATAGTAGGTTTTCTCTTTAGCTGAAATAGGACCATGTCATATTGTCCACGTTGGAAAGACAGGATGGACAAGACAAAGAAAAGAACAAAAAGGACAAAATCTCATCTATCAGTCTAAATCTTCAGGAAAAGCTAGAAAGTGTCACGACAAAGCGTAGGCACTAGGGTTTCACTTACTGAGACTCCAAAAAGAATTGTTAGTGACGTAAAGATGATCCAAACACAGACAGGAAGCATCGGTTGTGATGAGAAGTGTATAAAAGTGTGTTTGGTCTGAGCAAAAAACCGAAGGCGGTGTTTTGTCCTCTGATCTCCTTTCGAACAACTCGAGGATTTGTCGTTAATCTTCATCAACAAAGTCAATTATCCAGCGCAGACTGGCCCACTGTGATGACACGTGACAGATAAAACATGTTAAGCTGCCGTGAAACGAGCTCAGCATCATCCTGTTTTCAGCGTGACACGCCGCCTCCTTCGCCTCGACCCGCCCCACCGCGAAACAGACGGCATAATAACACGGTGTCTCAAAAGGACGAACCAACACTGACCTGACAGGAGAATTATTCAGAACTTTTACAGAAACAAAGTATTTCTGTCCAGGTGAACATAACACCAGACAGTAACATCATCACCTCAACTGTTCACTTTTTTATGTCTGAGATGATACGATGGAAAGTCCTTTTAACACTCATTACATTCTACACTGGATTTGTATTACAGATATCTGTAATTCAGTTCTTCCATCCACAACACACAGTCAGGTCATATACATATATAGTTCAATTTACTGTTAGAATTTTAGTCTCAGTTTCCAAAATGAAAACCCATTCAACATATCCACAATGCAATTTTCAATGTTGAAATGTGATCTTTTTTTTTTATTCAGCTTTTCAATCTGTTTTTTTTTTGTTTTACAAGTGCATATTTAAAATTTTTAGGAACTGCTGGTTTCAGGTATTATTAGAAAAGCCTTGATTTATAGAAGCTGAAAAAGGTCGGATGAAAGAAGACATGACAAATATGATTTACAAAAGGTCCCATACATAAAATACAAAGCCATTTTATTCTTGTACACCATGAACCATAGGGCAAAATGAAAAAGAAGCTCTTACCTGAAATTCTATTTAGTTTTATTGTTATATTTTAATTTAGTTCAAATCATTTTTTCACCTACTAGCGTTCCAACCTTTGGGATCACTCTACTTCATGAAATTTGTATAAGAAAATCGATATTAATGTCCTCTAATCAGAGGTGTGTGGTCCACCTGTCCTTCAGTCGGAGGCTGATGGGAACTGAAGCTGTTATATTCCTCCATTCAGAACCATCAGATTCATTTGAAAACACCCGCAATTGTGCGTCCTTTGCAGCTGCATCGATCGGATAGTTTGTTTGGCAGTTTGGATCTGAATTAACGTGTTAAAACACCAAAGTCATCCAGTAACACAAGCGGGCTGGATGATCAAGGAGGCTGCAAAACTCAGTGAGTCTGGCTGGTTTGAAGAGCGCTTCAGGGCTTCAGTTCCCCGTTGGAAAGGACTGTATGACGGCAAAGTAAAGCAGTGAAAACATTCTGAATAGAGCATATTCTTAAAGTGATGTTGATTTTTTTCAGGTGGGCCTCTTTTTAGATGGTAAATAAGGACAAAAATCTAAGCTAACCCTTTCAGAGCCTCATATGTTTCTGCAGAGGTGTCCTGTGATCCAGTCCTGTCTCACATCCACTCCTGAACGTTCAGCCCTTCACCTCACCTTGCAGGACTTTTCATCATCATGCAGTGGGTAGAGTTAGTCTCAAACTGGGGGTAAAGTCACACTTTAACTGTAATGTTTCACATCCAAAATATGCTATGATTAGTAAAAATGTCATTATGAATATCTATCATATCCAGCCAAATTATTCAATGTTAAAATGGCCACTTTTAGTCTGTAGTCTTAAATTTAGCTTTGACTAATACAATCAAAGTTGTACATCTTGAAACAATTTGCAATAGTAAGAATGTTTAATTAGCCTAAGAATAGATTCATTTAGTGTATAAATCAGTATTTTAGGTGAACTAACAAATTAGTTTGGCAGATAAATCATTATTTTAGTTTTGCTAAAAGTTAAAACAGGTTTTAAGTTGCCTAACGTGTAGCATCTAAAACCGTTAAATTTAGGTTAGCAAGCAAGAGATGTATGAGTTATGGAGTAATAGAGGAGGACGCTAGTCACTGTGTTGGCTGTTAAATCAAATTACTTTACTTACACTGATAAGAAGTGAAAGCTAATTGTTTGTTCCATTGTAACATCAGTGCACAGCAGCAGAGCTACGCCGCCGCCATTTTGGACTGAAAATGATCAGAAAAGGACCACGTCTCTTTGCTTCTAGCCTACACCTTATGATATGAGAAATGCTGTTATGGAGATTTAAAATGGAATCACAGATAGGAGCGTGTTCATTTACATGTTAAAACGGTTTGTCGTAATGATCAAACTTTCTGGCAGTTCCTCATAGGCCTACTGAACACGTTTATCAAGTTCAAAAAGCCGATTTACAACACTTGTGCATGAAAACCTTGTGATACTGTTAAAAATAAAGTGTGTTTTGGAGATTTTTACTTGACTGGAGAAAGTTTTTAAACATCACTCGAGTTAGATCAGAAGACGATTTGAGGGGACTTTCCCTTTAGCTGTGAACACTTCCAAGAACAACCAGTCTTTTTCTTCTTCTGTGGTTTCCAGTGAGCCGTGAGGTGGTGTGAGGATAATCTTTGTGTTAAACTTTATTTTTTTTCGTATCAAACTTCCTAAATTTTTTTTCCAGAAATAAAACAAAGAGCAGAGTTTCCCTCATGAAGAATCCATGTGGCTGTGATGGAATATTGATGACCCTCCTGCTCTCCTGACGACCGCCGTTTGGTCGTCTCATGTTTTATCAACTATTCATGAAGCGCTGCGTCCCCTCAGCCACCTCCCTCAGATCCCATAATGCATCTGTAATGTTCTGTCAGGTGAGGCATGATGGGAGAGGTGATGATGGGGCTTGTGCAGCGATGTCTGAACACGGAAAAAGGAGTTTCCTCTTTTCTTCTGAAGAAGAATCTGAAACTTTGAGGAGCATGGCGTCGAGCACAGCTGATTCTGACAATACAGCGATTCTCGATATTTGATACTTTGCAAGACAGTCACCTGCAATGTATCACGATGTCTGTGCAAGTGAACAAGAAATAATACGTCGAAAAAAAGGATTCTGTATTCGCTGCATTGTGGTGTCAGTTTCATAGGATTTGATGACTGAGATGAAACATCAGATGTACAAAAATCAAAGTCCTCGCTTAAAACACAATAACTGACACATCTCATGCATCTCAGCTCATATGTGCCATGTGTTTTAGTAAAAATATCAATATTTGGAATCAGTAACGTATCACAAGATGAAGGCTGTTTTGCATCTTTTGAGGAACATTTTACATCGTTTTTGTTTTGTTGCAAGTTCTATGTTCCATGGACCTTTAAATGACTAGAAATGACAGAGGTGTCTAAGACTAAGGTGGTCTCATATCTGAAGAAGTTAAACTGCTGTTTGTTGTTGATGTTTGGACACACATGTCCTCACTGAATGACTAAGGATGGTGTTACTTCTTCAGATATACTTGCCTTGTCTCTAAACTCTCGCTTTCTTTCTTTCTTTCTTTCTGTCTCGCTGCTCTCCCTATCTCTGCACCTCCTGTAGTTTTTTATTTATCACCGTCACTAATACCTCTCACCTCGTCCCCCCCCCCCGAGCCTCCCCTCCCTCCCCTCATTAACACGGAGCCCTGATGGATGTCGAGCAGAGGCCAGGCTCGCCCTCGCCATCATTCTCGCCCCTGTTGCTCCGTGTGGGAAACCCCTCACCTCTCAGTGGGGGTGGCAGTCAAAGTGGTGGTTCGCTTCCCCTCGGGGTCGCTCGCCATCTGCCGCCGCCGTCCTCACGCCGCCACCGGAGCCCGGTGACTCCCTCTGCAGCTGGAACGCTGAGGTGATGATGGGAAGGAAGACCTGCTGCTGCTTTCAGGACCCCCAAGGAAAGATGGGACATACGAACCACAATGTCCTGCAAGAAAATACAACAAAAAACAGAAAATCGATCCTGCAGGAAATATCAGTTTCTCGTTGTGTTTTTTCTTTCTACTTTATTTTACTGCTTTATTCTGTATGTTTAATTGTTTGGCTGTGTTTAAATATGCTCGATAAACAAACTTTGCATGTTACACTGACACTGGTTTGTTTGTAATTCATCCAATAAATCTACAATTATCAGAGACTGGGACTCAAGCTGCACTTAAATCACACACAGTGACTTGACACTCGACTTGAGGCTTGTCCTCATAAGACCCAACTCTGGCTTTGAGATTTGAGACTCATGAACAAGTGGCTAAAACACCGTTTATGCTCCGTGCAATGTTTTGCTTCTGTGCCAGTTCTCCAGTGTGCTGACCGCGATCTACTGCATGTAATACACTGACTACGCATAAGTAGCTCATACAGCCACTAGGAATGAACTATCAATTTCATATAATGCTGAAGACTATTAAACCACTCAAAATTCAAACCAAATTAAAAAAAACAATATAAACATTAATATATATATATATATATATATATTTATATAAATGTGTCATGTGTGACGTGCACTGATGGATTCACCAAGGGATGGTCTTTTCTACGTTTAGCCCGTTTAGGCTGAAATCAGTCTTGAATCAGTCAGTGTTCGGATAATTGATAATGGATAATTCCACTCAAATCCATTAAAATTGAAGTAACAAGCCTGTTTTTGAAAATGTAGGGGTTGGTATTAGTTCTCACTTTCCCCGTCATCACATTAAAGCTGCAGTGCTTGATAGACTTTTAGCGTCACTGGGCAAAACTTCCAAAATTACCTTCCAGCATATTGTAATTCAAGTGGTCTGAAAGGACATGGCACTTCTGCATCAACTCATTGCCTGTGTTTTCAAACTGTAGAAAACCCCGTGATGTGCAGATAAGTGACTGACAGCTGCATTTACCAATCGCCGTTCAGTTTCTGTCAGACGTGACCTGGACGTGACTCGACACGGAAGTTTGGAAAAGTGGCTTCGCTTTTCCATAACAGCATGAAATGACATCAGGTCATCTGTATTTATGTTTAGTGTTTTGATTTGGTGTGTATTTTCAAAATCTGGTGTTTTTTTCCCCACTTATTTCAGCTCTTGCGGCTTTAAATAGGTGCCACCTTTTCTCTGTGGTCAAGTCTCCCTTTCTCATCCATTTCAACTTATCATGCCTTTAACGTCGCTACGTCTGTCATGTGTGATATGCACTGCTCTAAACACCAACCTTCTATATTATGGTCCCATGAAGGGTTGAACTCAGTCTTGATGTTAGGGAGGTGTGCTGATGCAAAATAAAAATGACTGATAATATAATAATAAAAAGTAAGGAGTGGAAAGTAGAGACATTTGTCTTAAAATATAGGGAGTAAAAGGAAAAAGAAAACTCTGCTTTATAAATAAAGGTGAGATTAGAGATTTGAGTTGACATGATGGGAAAATTATCCAGTAATGTGTAATTATAATAGAAAACCTGATTTCAAAAAATGAAATCCTGACGACACCTGCAACAGTTTAATTACAACATTAAACACTGCTATGAGCAACAGAAGTCATATTTTGGTCCCTGCAGGAAATCAAAATATTTTCTTTTCTTACAGTTTGAACAATAATAATAATAATAGTGAGTTCACATTATGTTTCTCTTCTCCTTCTTGCAGTTTTAACCAGATCCTGACTACAGTCCAACCGAGTCCAACCGATTCTGCTGTTTGCATGCAGACTAACGCAGCAGCAGTGTGTCGGTATGTTCAGCTCGGCTCATCCTGCTGCTGATCATACTGATGATGATGATGCTGATGACCGCACAGTCATTATCATTCACCACACTCCCACAATCCTCTGCTCCAACTCCAATTACTGTGTGATTGTATGCTTGGCATGGAAAACATAATTAACAACCTGCGTCTCTGCCAACCTAAGCAGCCAACATGCTGTTTGTGCAGAACGCCGATCTGAACGCAGGAAAAGCAAAAACACAACAGCAGCAGCAACAACAACAACACAAACGGCTCCGCGTTCAGCTTCAGAAGCAGAGCGCCGGCTCCCGCGAGGCTGCCACGCTTCGCCGTAATGGCGGCGGCGGCAGCTCCGCGCTCTTCTCTCTGATGGACCGGCGGCTGCTGAGGGAGGCCGCTTTGTGGTGTGGACAAGAGGAATTATGGGAGAGCACGCCAAGAGAGGCCCGGGGGACGACAGAGTGTGTGTGCTTTTAAAACACTGAAGAATATCTGTATATCAGAAACATAAACATGTCTGCAGAGGCTGACCTGTGTGTGTGATTATACATATAGCCTATACAGTATATATGTGTTTGTGATTAACTAAACTTTGCTCAATTTCTTGTCTGTAAAGATTTTTCTCCGCTGGCAACATGTACTCATACCTAAATAACAGACTGACTTCCAAAATACCATATATGCATGAAATTTGAGGAAACAAAATACTATTGATAGTGTTACAAAATACTACATAACTGTTGAATTTAGGCTGTGACAGGTTTGGTTAGGTTTAAGCACAAAAACAACTCAGAGGAAAGAAAAGATTGAGGTTGGGATGAAAGTAAAAAAAACTTACATGATGAACATTACAAAAATAAACTCAGCATTTACCTTCAGTTTGAAACGGGACATGAACACTGGTCTCCTGCGTCTAAGTCCAGAGATTTGTTATTCCTCTATATCTGTCGCCAGATGCCTCATGCGATGGCATTTTTTAATTTTTCTTTTACAGGCACTTATTTATACGTCCACAAGAGACAACTACAACTGAGACGAAAGGTTCACAAACCATTTTTTCAGATGTTTTTTTTTCTTTTTGGTCACTTTCTCGCATTTTGCCTTTTGGTATGTGATAAAAGCTCTGGTGGTTTCTCTGTTTGATCGATTTAGGTGATTGCAAACGACACAAGCTGGAGGCAGACGGTTTGTGATAGAGCCTCATATGTAGAAAATCACATCATACCCTTCATTTTCAGTTTGCGCCACAGCAACACAGTGATATTATGTTACATAGTCAAACAAAGCATATGTCTAAATATATTTAAAAATCAAAGCTGAAAGCAGTGATGATCAGGCCCTCGCACCTTCTTTCGCATCAGGATGGGTTGCAGTCAAGGTTGTTTTATTGCAAGCATGTAGACATTTTCAGACCTGGACTCTTATCAGATGTTGTCCACTATCTGGCACCAGAGAACGCTTACTCATTATATATCATTCCATGGTGAAACAGTGGCTGGAAATGGCAAACTAGGACCATCAGAGGATGACATATCCCCCCCGGCCGCCACAAAAATCGAAAAGTGGTACTTATTAGTAATTTTAGCTTATTACCCATGCCGACGGATTTGGGCTGTGTGTTTGTTTGTTTGATTAACTCGATACAATCTACTATGCAGGCTGATCAAGATAAACGCAACTACTAATAAAATATTTTTTTAAAAGGGTGGGACGACAACACCTTATTGTCCTGTTTATA
>JAPQRN010021874.1:0-31009 GCA_037367275.1 Coranthus polyacanthus | reverse complement strand
ATGGAGCTGGCTAATGTCAACAAAACAGACTCCAACACAAACTTTACACAAACACACAAGTGCACAAAACTTACATAATGAACCTTTAATGAAAATGGAGCCAAATGCAATATATATATATAAAAAGGGCAGTTTAAAGTGTAACCACCAGGTTAACAACCACAGAGCTTTAATGTGTAGGAAAATGGTCGAGGAACTGGATTCCAAAACCTATATGTACATCCATAAACACTTGTGATATTTGGAGGCATTTTTGTCATATTTTTCAGTTTCGCAGCAAAAAAAAGTGGCAAATTAGCATGATGTAAGAAAAGGGAGTCATTAAGCTTACGCACATTAGAATTATATGGATAACATGCTAATACTGACAATAGTTGGGTTGAAAATATAAAGTCATACAGTTATGACACATCACAGCCTTTTTATTTTGAGCCTGATGCATCGAAGGGACACGGAGCAAACGAGGATAAGGAGAAATCACCGGAATGAGGAAAAAAATGAGCTTTGATGTGATGAGAAGAGCAGAACTGCTAGTTAGTTAGCATACCTAAGTAGAAGTAGCTACACCAATGTGACAATATATAAAATATTACAAGTAAAAGTCCTTCATTCAAAGCCTTAACTATGAGTACAAGGTATTAGCATGAAAATATCCTTTTCCTCATTTCAGTTACTAGTTGATTTTTTTTTAGTTTTATGCTAGTAATATGAATCCCTCTAGCACCAAATTATGGAGAATTCTATTGATAAATATAAGCATTATTGATAAACACCCCCCAAGAATACCCATCCCAAGAAAATCTACATGAAGTCAGGTTGAAACATGTGGTTTATAGTTTTGCAGTTCCAGTGCTCAGTGGTTCATTTCAAGTCCAATAATGAAGGATGGATATATCCCTGCAGGCAAAATGTAGAGCTATGCAAATCAAATCATGTAACTACAGTACACAGGCACATATTGCATACATTCGACACTTATCTTCCTTTACAAATACAGCTAATAAAGCTCCAAGTATAACAACTGGGCCTGCAAGCAAGGTTAAACATTTGCAGCTGTGCCCTCTGCCTGAGCTGTTTCCATCTCTGTCCAGCAATTGGTAAGAAGTGTTTAGTGAGAGGCTGGGGGAAAAAAAATGCAGATTAGTCTCCAGAAATTGGATTTGTGGTCGCCAGAAAAGCATCTTGAAAACATGTGATGTGCTTCACACAGCCAGAAACGAGGGGAAAGAGAAAGAGTGAGAGGGAAAAAGAAGGCAGTGGGAGTGGAGGTGGGTGTGAACAACAGCGACTGTAAGAGATTTGAAGAGACAGTAAATGATGCACAGGGTGAGCAAGAGAGCACAGGTCTCCTCACACTCAGCAATTCACAAACATAACAGCTCTTATAAAGGCAGGCTGCCTATAATTTAATTAATTTATTTTTTTGTTTGGTTTATTTATGCACTGTGATTGGAGGCACTTCTCAAGATGCAAGCTGTAAAAGCCTTTTATGTTTGTGGGAAATTTCCTCTGAAGAAATCCCAGGAAGTCTTAATTGTGACTTCCTTTTCTGTTGGTGTTTATATCTCGGCAATGTGTAAGCCAGCAAGGCCTGTGAAGTTCTGAATCTTTTTCTGTTGGTAAAGTGCTTGTGTACACAAGCAGATGGGGAGCAAAAGAGCACCAGAGCATGACAAAATAATGAGTCTACTAATCACAGCATTCAGCCAAGCAGACAGTAATGCCATTGTCAAGAGTTACAACTCGCTGGCACAGAGAGACAAAAACTTTTATGTGGAAAGCCCTCGTGCAGAAATCAATATGGTTCAAGACCTGTGGACATTAAAAATGCTGTCAAGTCAAATGATGGTAAGAATATCAATGCAGTAGATAGAATATAGGAACAAAGAGCTGGAAAAAAACATCTGAAAATAAGAATAGTTGTGTTTTCGTTAACTTAAAATGTGACATTTATATCTACAGAGGGAGTGGGTCGCCTCCAGAGTTACCAAGAAACTAGCAAGCACTGCAGCTTTAACTAAAAGGCCCAGAAGAGACAAAACAATGGCCACTGCCACGGACCTCATACACCTGCAGAAAATGGAAAAGACTTTGACTTTTTTGTCAAATGTCATTCACTGTGCCCCCGGAAATCTGAAGAGTCCATAGAAGAACCTGCGGCATCACAAAAGACTCCGCCCACTCACAACACAAGCATTTTTGTTTAGTTAGTCTTTTTGAGCCCTCTGGCAGGACGTACAGGAGTGTGACATGCAGGACCTCCAGGTTTGGGGACAGTTTTTATCCTCAGGCCATCAGTCTGATCAGCAGATCTAATCCACTGCCTCTGCACGACTTCACACCGTTATCATTTGTATCGCATGAAGCATAAAATACATTTTGACATTTGATATTGTACTATTTATTTTTATTCTTATATTCTCAGATATAGATTTAATATTTGTGCATTTTAGTACAGTGTATTTATACCTCATGATCCCTGGCATTCAGGGTGGAAAGCAAACAAATACATTTCAGTGGACCGGGATAAACTGGTTCTTAATTGTGCAGACACATTTTGACCTTTGACCTTATGAGCCAGTCGTGGCATAAAGCAGCCAACGGCAATGTGAAAGACCAGAGGACAGAGCATGCCAAGACGCATGAAAACTGTGGCTGAAATTCAGGATTTTTCCACCACATATTGATTTCTGAACTCTGAAACATTAGTGTTTTGTTCTAACATGAATATAAACTCATTTTCTCTTCATTCGAGGTCTGAAAACACTGTATTTATTTAGTTATTTTGACCGAGTTGTCATTTTCTGCAAATAAATGCTCTAAATGACAATATGTTTATTTGGAATTTGGAGAAATGTCAGTAGTTTCTAGAATAAACAAACACATAAAGCAGCCAAAAACATTAACAGTCAAATCTATGGTCTTTAAAGAGCTAAATAACATTTTTGGCAGCAAAATGTTGAGTGGGGTCAGTTGAGGAATATTTTAAAACCTTTAAACATTCTGATCAGTCTCGAGAATTTAAAATATATATGAAGTCGCTTTTGGTGAGACAAATGTTCAAAATGTTCAAACATCAAAGACACAGCTCAAACAAATCTTTGAGTAGACCAGTCTTTAATTCCTAGTGTTATATAACAGAAGGATACTGGAGCTTATGTAGCTTTTCCAGACGCTGCTTTAAAAAGGATGTGATATACTAAATGTCTTTATAGACCAAAGAGTTGCCTGTGATCTTTTTCCAGTCTTAAATTTCCATTCTGTCTCATCACAGACGTCCATTTCTTAATGTTTCTTATCATTGTATTCCTGATGAGTCGCATTACATTCGCCTGTTCGAGTCTAATGACGAACACCGGCCCTGCTATTGTTGCATATTTCCTTAGTGACATAAAATATTTGAAGTCACGCAACAAAAGTAATGATGGTCTGTCTCAGAGTCTCCTGTTTGGTTTCTGAACTGACACTGAATTAATTAATGTTCAGCATCGCCATAAGGAGATTTATTTAATGCATTTATTTTTTGGTTTTAATTTGGAAGGAGCGTTTTGGAGAGAGGCGATAGATGATATCCACCACACTGAATAATTACACTATGTTGTGAATACACTAAAAGAAACATATGTCTTGAGCCTTAAAACATGCTCCCAGGATTTGGATTCGTGTTTCTTTATCATCAACCATTTCGAAGTTTCTTGTGAGGTAGTAGCTGATGCAATGAAACGGGTCAGTTCACGCCCCTGCAACCTTTACCTGTGACGTTCTAAAACCGTTTCATCTCATCTCAAATCTTTGGTCTGAACTTGGCTTCAAATTTAAAGTCAACATATGCTGTCCAGGCTCAGACAGGCATACATACATGCAGACAGACTCGACTGCAATACCCTCGCGGGGCTGAGGGTAATAACTTTTCTTTGGCTCAAGGTATTTCATGTACTGTTATGACAGAAACATGTTGCTGCTTTGCATAACCTCCGCAGAGGGATGTGAGTTATGGATATCGCTGGTATGGTCTATTTGCTTCCTTCTTACTTCGTTTACTTCTCTTTTACTCCTCATTTACTATCCTTCTCATGTTAGCTTTTATGTATTTAGTGTGTTTTATATGTGCAATTTCTTTTTTTTTTATGTGAAAGTGTAGTTGCTGTCATTTTGAGGAAGACATCTTGCATCTCAATGGGACCTTCCTGGATAAATAAACAAATACATAAAATTGCATCTAATGATTATTTTGATTATTGATAATTGTGATGACTAGTTTTTTGATAAACCATCAGTACATGATGAACATTTTCAAACAGACCAAGGAGACCCCTTGAAATTGTCCATGTTTCACACAACTATTTCCAAAAGATGCAAAGTATTTTTCAATTTCAACACAAATTCAAAGGATGTTTATTTTATTTTTTTTAATTTATTTTTTTTTTACAGACCATCCTCACCTAAGCATTTCTGTTCACACTTTTCAATGATGGCGTTACGTGTGGTTAATTAATATAACTATGTAAAAACCACAGCAGAGGCATGGTATTCAGCACTGTTGTTTTCAGCACCAAGGACAGCGCCACACAAGCAGCCAAACGCTGCACACGACGACGATCTGCTTTCAACCAGGAACATGGCACTGATTCAGGAATAACAAACACATGTGTAATTACCTCATTAGACTGCTCCTGAGAAATGGTTCAAGACACAAGATGTGACTAAGATCCATATTTACACTCCAGCTCTGATGTAATCGCCTTGAATATCAGGGGTGCACTTTATGATGTTGGAGTGTTGGCACAGTATATAGGACCTACTTAATTTTTAATTTCCTCTCCAGGTGCACTGCTCATTTCCTGCAACCCTCGTCAGAGTTTCTACAGTGACAGCTCCTGTTACACCAAGAATCTAAGGCTTTAAAATTCAATTTTGATTTCCATTCAGTTCCTAACAAAGCTTTGATTTTTTTTTTTTTTTTTTTTTGCCTCCACATTTGAGTTATACTTGAGCTACTTCTGTGTTTTAAAATGCCTTGGCTTTGTCAGACAGAAGGCGTTTCACTGTGCACAGAAATGAGAGAAATACCTGATCTTCTGAGCTGCAGCAATTCTTTGAAATTAAACTTAATACGCTGTACGATGTTAAAACTCACTGATACTTTTCGGAAAATAATTTTGAAAAATGAAAATGTCTTTTTTTTTGATATGCGGATTAATCAAGATCATAGACTGCCACTTTGAAGGCTGAAGTCTGGCGTAGAGTGGTGAAGTCCCGCCCCTTCCGTTGTGCACCATGGGACCTTACTTTGGAAAAAAAGATGTATGGCAGCCAATGGTGAGAGACCAATCATTTTTTGATTGTGTTTAAATAATGCCATCATTTACACATATGTTTGTCAATTTAAAAGATAATTTGCACAGGTTAAAGTACTTTGTCGTAAATTACCATTTAGTTTTGTGTTTAACAGCTCAGTGAACTGCATCTCCCTTCACCTGTGGTAGACACATCACCTCGACACATTTCACCTCGTTCTTTGAGAACGAGTGATAAAGCATTAAAAGACGTGAACACCACTACAAGTCCGGTCATTTTCTAGTGAAAACACAGACCACACTGCTAACTAACACTCGATGTTACACAACACAAAGTCATTTCACTTGATGAACGTAAGACACATACAGTTAACAGTGATGTTAACTTCACGTGATGTATAAACACACATGTTTGCGCTAGTTGACAGACCATATAATCCAACACAAATTAATACTAACATTACCTAATGTTGCTAAATTATGCTAACAGGTCTGGTATTGCAATAAAGTAAGAGTAAATGTCATGAAATGTGTGACAGAATCTTTTGATGGTCTTGTTAGTGTAACTTAAACACAACTACAGTAGAGCTGCCTTGATATCACTGATGTTTCAGATAGACCTTTAGATCTTTTAGGTGTTAGGTTTAGGTTAGTATTAGGTTTAGTACAGGAAAATCCTTAGCTTTACTCTTAGGTCTTCAGTTATACTTAGTTGCCTTGTGAGTTAATTTGAGGATTACTTTTAAACCTAGATATGTACTTGGTGTCTGGGCCCCTATTTTTAAGCTCTAGATAGCTTCTCAGGGTGACCCATTTCACAAATCTCTTTTAATTCTGTTGTTGATTTTGTATTTTATTTGTTTGTGAATAAACTTTGTGATTGAGTTGATTGATGTTATCAGATGAGTTTGTTCATCATCTTTGTAATTTTTTAATAATAATTAATAAAACCAATTTTAGTGTGTTTCGTACAGCCAACGTAAGCCTCACTGCATCAGACAAATCCTCGAGTCTTGACAAGAGGTGTTTATTGTCTATATGTGTAGAACATCTATTTTAGTGTATCTTATAATTGCCTGCTGTAATGGGCAAAGTTGAATATATGTGTTTAGTTCTGAAGGTTGTAGCACAGCCATTATAATTAGCCAGACAATTTGAGTTATTCTTGAACGAGCTTATGGTTACATTTCATTCCTGTTTTCTTCCACCCCTGCTGTTATTTGCTGAAACACAGACTCCCCTCTGAACATCAATTAGTGTGAAATCAAAGGGAAAGGTCAAAAATACAGTGCTTGACAGTTACGCGTAGCAGCATTAAAGCTGAACTTGCTGTTTTCGGGTTGGTGCTATCTGTAAATGAGTGATCCTTTTATGAAGGGATGCTGAGAATGACATTCTCGTATCTACAGAAAGCTTTTTGATGAGAGGAATGATAAGCTAAAGATACGATCTGCGGCGTTGCAGATTAACCTTCTTCATTTAGGAGCGACTACTTTCCAGTATATTTTGTAATCCACTTCAGACGTGCTACAAAGCTATATTCTCTTTCATCTCTCAGATGCCCCATAGGCCAAGAATATCTGCACTTGGAGAAGCTCGAGTCGAACTGGAATCAAAGTTAAAGTAAAAACACGAGGTCTGTACTGCATTTTCTCATGACACATCTCTGAGGACAGAAGAGGAGAGACAGCAGCGACTTTGTACCACAGACATTTCTGTCATGTTTACAATAATAGTGCAGTTTTGTTTTAGTGACACTGACTGTATTATACAATTTTACAAAGCTCAGTAGACACAGATACAGTACTCAGTATACAGTGGACTGCAGCTCATGTTTTATTTGCAGAAAAACATCTTTAAAGCTGCAGTGTCTGATATTTTTTTGCCATAATTGGGCAAAGATTCCACAATTATCTTAGTGGTCTTAGAGGAAACGGAGGATTTGAATTTTCGGAAAGAATTAATCATTCTAGAACAATAAGAATGATTTTCCTTGGAAGTGGATCTGCAGAGAAAATACAAATATTAATAATGAACCCTCCTTTTGTAAATGCTAATGCTGTTCAGTTAGTTTCAACACACCAAACACAAGAGCAGGCGAGTGCTGTGACTACTCTTTCTGAAGTGATTTTGGAGGTCAACTAAATTTAATTGTACCAAGTACCAGTGTAATATGGTATTTAACAGAGAATGTTTCATCACAGGCAATATTACTAGACTAGTCTGCTTGAGTCTTTAACTAACAGTGTTTTAGTCCACTTTAACCTGCAGGAGTTTGTGTAACATGCCTTGCTGCCATCAAGTGCAATGGGTTCAGATCATCTCACGACAGTAACTCAGTGAGCTGCTGGTGGCGGGAGACTCTTGAGTCGTCTGACCTACAGTAAGCCAGGTATTACACGATTATTATTACATTATCTGATGTACAGTATGCCTGGTTTTAAGCCTGGATGCTGTGCCAAAGCAGCAGTCCAAAACACATGATCTTCTGCTATAACCAGAAGTGTAAAGATATTTTTGTTTCATTATGAAACTGTGGAGGAGTTATCTCTAAACTGGTTTGCTTTTCCACAAACTTTAGAGCCACCATAGAGCTGTGTCATTATGTAATGGTCCATGTCTGCATATGTTTGTAGGGGAGCCAATCATAATGTTGGAAGCAAGCATGCTAACATTTGCTATTGTTGCCAAGCTTGGTAGCTTTCAAGGAGATACTTTAAAACATTCAAAAACATCATCAGGGTGTGAAGAAATAACAGTCAAAGATGTCATTGTATTTCAGAGATATTTACAGCAGTTAACATATTAACCAGCAGGTGGTGAGTCACTGTTACGTCCAGTCTGCTCTCAGTCCAACATGAGAAGAAGAACTTGTGCTGTTGTTTTTTATAATACATAATACGTGTTTGTTGCTAGATTGGTTGAGCAGGAGCGACGTTCTAATCGGCTGTGATTAGATGTTTAAGACTAACCTGGCACTGACAGACTAATTGTTAGATGAGAATTTGTCTGGACTCTCAGTTCATTTTTGATTTCCAAGGGATGTTATCAACAGGCACAGATCAAAATGTCTCAACTGGACAGACCTACAGCCAGTCAGAGCAACAGTCACAGATAAAAGCCAATGCTGGACATGCAGCAGTCACAGGTGACAGGCCGTCAGTTTGGAAATCAGTGTGAATGGAAGCAGTGCCAGATGCATCTAGTTTAACACAGCAGTACAAAAGAGAGTTTCTGGCTTTGACAGTTTGACAGATGACACTAAAACCCTAACCTGTTGATAGTAGGAGTAAAGCATTGATTTTCAGAATTACTAATATGACCTTCAAAATCTTTTTGAAAATACTACTTCTGTTGTTTTGTGGAATGTAGTTTTAAGATTTTCATCTTGTTTAAGTTTAAGTGTTGTTTAAACTTAGACATGCAGCCTAATTGAAAATTTGCTCTATTTCCAAAGATGCGCAGTTCCACTAACCACTCCAGTTATCAGCTAGTGGCTAAGTTTTAGTTGATCTTGTTGGTCTTGGGAATCCCGCCCCCAGCCCCAGATGAAAGCAGTTCTTTGTTATAGATGAGCAAAGTTTTCCTGGCCGACCGGGTAGAGATTAGGCACCGGTTCTGAACCGACCCTGGAACTGCCTCGATGGAGAAGAGGTAACAGATGTCCCTCACTAACAACAAACTCTGTGTATCCAAGAGGCCTTTTTTGTGCCTGTGACAGTCTGTTCAATCAGACAGATTTCTTCTCATACATTAGAAACAGAGAGAGCTTTCCTCTTGTTTCGGGCAGCAAAAAAAGTTAGAACAGGACGAATTTGACTTCATTTGCCTCATGTGACATTGCACGTCTTGCGATGTGACTGCTGGACATCACGATGATGATGCTGAAATAAAACACTGTGCAGCCCTACTTCGGAAACACTGATATTAGAGGAAAATCGACTGCGAGGCAGGTTGCAAAATGTAGATAAAATAAGAGGTAATGATGCCTTTGCCATGAGGGCTACAAGACCTCAGAATGGCCTGTCTGGGGTTGAATGATTCTGGTTCCTCATAATGTGTTCACTACTGTCAACTCAATTTTATAGACCTGCTTTTATCTGACTTCACTGTGATGTTATAATTCAAAAAGTACCATATTGCAAATTTTCATATTTGTGACAACGTGCACCAAGTTAACCCTGAATACACCCTAATTAGCCTAGTCAAACATAACGACAGGTTTGTTTAACGTTTCCTTCAGAGATTTTTTGTTGTAGGTAAAAAATGTTGATGTTTTTCTTGTCATCATTTGCGATTTGAGATTAAACAAATACATTCAACTTTTGGTGCGTTTTTCCCCACTCGTATGAGAATTGTAAATGTTGAGCAGTTAGCTCTCCTCGAGCTAAAGGTAAGATGCAGTAATTGGAACACACTCTGTGCACCGCAACATGAGTAAATATGAACAAACTGCCTCATTAGTATCATCAACCACAGAGGGAGAGCAGGACCAAAGCGGCTCCCAGAGGCATGCCGAAAACACTGCCCACATTTCCAACATGAAAAGCTTAAACACACCGCAAGAGTTAAAGTCTTTAACAGCTGAACAGAATACCAAACAAAACCATAATGGTAAACCTCGCCCTGCGTTTGTCAATAATACATTATGTTACCTAATTAATTCAGAAACAGAAAGGAAAATGTGATTTCCATGTTTATGTAACATTATGGAGGTGACTCTCTTCAGATCTGTGTTCGTGTTCGTGATGATGAACTACTATAATGGCCACATTATGGAAACTGAAGCGAAATAACAGCACAGAACGTCCTGTGGGTAATCTGTATTCCATCGTTTTACTGCAGAATAAGCTGTCTGCTTTCTCATTGTTGACTTTGCACTCTAAACTGGAGATGCAGTCGGAGGTGTCGCGCGTTTGAGTCAGGATGTGTGACAGAAGCCTGCAGAGCTTGCAAAGCAGGTACCACCAGCTCTGCACAGGTTGGAGAAACAAATAGAATTATTTATGGGTGTAAAATATTTATTTGGAATCTGTCTGTGCCCCCCCCCATTGCTAAAATATAACATAGGTTATTCAGCAGAAACCTGGAGCATGCTGAAATAGTGAATGATTAATCTCTTCATTCTACACATTTGGTGGCTGTGGGTTCATGTATGTTTTTGTCATTTCTTTTCAGAAACATGAATAAACAAAAAGAGGGAAAAAAAAGTCTTTATTACATTTTCATTTTAAGATACAAAAATCCAAATTATAATTTCACTATTTTGCAGAGTCATCGCTAGACTACAATAGTATTTTAGCTCCTCCTAGTGGTCAGTTTGTAGACTACGGCCAGCTGAACGTCATCTCACCCGTCATCCTGTCATTTTAAATAGACCTTGGTTATATATGGTTCTGCTGTCTGTCATTTAGTTATAATGTACCGCTGTATTTAATGATCATTTGATTTAGCGTTACCTATCGAAACGTGTTGCTTAACGGTTCTGCACATGCCCAGGACCCACGATCTACAGCTCTGTGTCCGTGTCCACAAATCTATGCAACCTTGCCATCGTGCCTGCTGTTGAGACGCTGGCTGAAAGAATTATATCTAGAGATATTTTTTGCACCTTTTGATATATATATATTATATGCTTATATCCTATAAGCATATAAGCGCAGAGAGTAGACGTCGCTTGTGTGTTATGAGCTTGTTTAGAGATCACACTACACGCTATCATTGAATTTCTACATTCAGCAGCAAAGTCAGTGTATGTGTGAACATATTCATATCCTCATAGGTCAAACAGCATGATGAAAGCATACGCTGCCTGAATAGTGGTGTAATGTTAAACTCTTGTGGGAGCATTATTCAATAGGATGAGGAAGGTTATAGATAGGATCAAAATATACTACTCCTTTAACCTTAAATAAAGATGCTGATGTATATATCAAAATATGTTCCCCACATTCTTACAGTACAGAATTCTTACAGTTTACAATCAAATGAGAACCATAAGTTCAATCAGATGCTTCCACTGTCCATGCATCATAATCTGTTGATGCAGTTCTGTCACTTTTTCGTAAGGGAGACCTTATAAGTAACAACTGTAGAATCCAGTGTATTGTAATTCTTGTAAAGGAAAATAGTGTCCTGCAAGGACGAATGAAAACGTAACAGGGACTGAGCAACTAACGGACAAATCGTCTTATACGTGGACACATCTAAAAACATCCAGTGATGAAAACGCACGTGGACCGTTAAGACCCACCTGTACAGTGTGACTTTACCCCCGTTCTAACTCCGCCCACTGCAGGATTCTGAAACTTTCTGCTAGGTCTTTAAGAGGCCGAGAGCGTGGATGTGACAGGAGTAGTTCAGGTACATCCGTATGACAGAGCATCACAAGACGCCTCGGCAGAACCATATGAGGCCGTGAAAGGGTTAGGTTGAGGTTTTGTACTGGTTTTACCACCTAAGAAAGGCTGGCTTAAAAATCAATATCCATTTAAGCGTGCACTATATTTAGACTATTTTCTCCTCTTTTTCTTGTCATCACACAGTCCTCTCCCTGAAGTCTCTTAAACCTACCAGACTCACATTCTGCAGCTTGTGCTGTTGTGCCACTGTGATGTTTTTCATACATTATTTCGGATTCAAGCCGACAAATTAACTGATTGAGGCGATAGTCCGGTGATGCAGAGCAGAGCGATATGACGGCTTCAGTTCCCCGTCTGAAAGTGAACGAGGTTTGTCAGACTCTGACTGAAGGACATGTGGACCGAACTCCTCTGATTAGAGGCAAACAGTTGACTGTGCTTCATCGTCAACGTGGGAAGGTTTAAGAAGATTTTAAAAAAGACAGGAAGTGGCGCGTTGAGCTGTTTCCACCCATAAACTGCAGATTTTTATATATTTGTCGATTTTTATGTGTATTATCACTAGTACTGATGTATGTCATCACAATTAACTTATATAATTCAGTTTACGCCTCATGAATCAAGCTTTAAAGGTCCCATATCTTAACACTTAAAATTCTATCTATAACATGTATATGTGTATATTAAAGACTTCTGTGATGGTGTTTGGTGATTTGATTTTTCCTCACTTTTATGATGCCTCTCTACGGCGCTAGAGGACTGACAATACTGAGCAAGTTCATATTTTCACAGCTTTTACACCACAGAGTTTAGATAAAACTAAAATCCCAATAAAAGTGCATTTTCACAGTACGAGACCTTTAATGTTTAGTATCACTTTAAATGAGCAGGACCATGAAACCACAAGTAATGACATTAAAGGTGTTGCGAGTGTGTATTTTAATTGACCCACAGGATGAATGTGAGCTCCCGTCATCTACTGCCACATTTACCCTCAGATGTCTCTATCATCATGATGAACCCCCTCGCTGGACAAACCAGTTAAAAACAAACCAGGGTTAAAAATATTTTAAATGAATAATATGCATTAGAAATGCAGCGCACCACCCACAGCTACTGGAATTGCTTTGTGCGACTTGGTAACAATATTAATGATCTACATTGTGTGAGGCAAAATGGAAATTAGGATTGACCTTGTTGTTCAAATAACGCTGTGCAGCAAGAATACAGAGTAAATAATGTTGTTTTTCAGCATCTAGAGGACACTTTAGCAGAGTTTCATGGGAGTCTCTGTAGTGAGACATCTGTATCTGTATCTGCATACTGCTTTGGTTTTCATCTGCTGTCAATCATCTGGAAGATGAGATGAGATTTTTATGACATCTTTACGAAACATTTCACCACCCCTTGATTTTTGCAATGTGTATCTATACAACTGTCACATTTCCTCAACATGAGAAAACAGTGACTGTCCAGTTTACTATGAATCAAAGTCCACAGCGTTGTCTGGCAGTCGGGAGGAATCCCAGCCTCTGAATGTGATAATATAAATACTTTATTCAATCATGGACGGGCCGACGTGTTCCGACTCCGAAGAGTCTCCGTCGGGGCATAAATCCAGTGAAGACAGGTGCTCTGTGGGAAACTCATCAAGCTGTCATGTGTCATGTGATATATCAAGTCAGTCACTAGAAGCTGCGCCCAAAATGTATCAATGAACTCCTAATACAAATACAATCAATAGACACAAAGGGAGCGCAAGAGACGTAGAGAAACGACCACGAAAAAAAAAGAAAAGACAAGGAATCAATAGGAAATAAGAACATGAACATGCAAAAGATGAAAACAATATTAAATCATAAAGACTGCAGTATTTAACCACAGAAATCATAAGAATATAAACATGCAAAAGGTCAAAAAACAACTTTACTGTAAACTAGAGTCTAATTAAACCATCCAGTGCCATCATATACAGTGATGTTACAAAAGAACTCACGACAGTGAAAAAATGAATTGAAATGGTTTGTTTTTTTCTCGGTGCGGCCCCCACAGTGTCTCCGTAGAAAGATTCTGACCCTTGGACAAATGTACCAGTGAAATCTCTCTGAGATCTTGTTTTAAAACAAAGCCACCCACATGAAGCCGATATGAAGTCACCAAAAGTGTAAAGTTAAAATGAGTGTTTAGTTCCAAGACAAATAGAAAAACAACCTAATAATAGCAACCCACCACTAAATCACATTTAACATGTGAGTAACGTTTGAGTCACACCGAGCAGATGTATTCTGTAAATGCCAGCGCTGTGCACATTACGTAATGCATTTTGACTGTGACCCTCAGCATCTGTTCTGAACACCTCGACGTTCAAGACCTAACGAGTTAAAAGAGCAACGTAACATGTTTGAAGTTTACATCCCCGAAGGCGCGAGCAGTATTATCATCTGTTTGTGACATGTTTAAGTGAAATACAGGAACTATTCCGATGTCACACAGTGCAAACACAGGTTACAGACAGCGTCACAAAGTCAACTACAAAGCCAAAGCAATAAACAGATGGAAGCATAAGCACAAATTAGCAGCAAGCAGATTGCAAGACACTGTGGCAAGACATTGTCAAAACAGATCAACACAACAAAGAGAAGAATAAGGAAGCATCCCTGACAAAATGCACCGATAAAATACACACTCACGACTAACGGCAGCAAACACTTACCTCGCTGGAGCCTGGGAAACTTCTTTGAGGAGTAGGTTTGTCCAAAAACTGTCCAAATCAAGAAACGGTTTCCCCTGGGGGTTCATAGCACACGAAAACAAGCTCTTCCCATAGACACACAATGCCACTGTAGGCAGCCGGCCTGTTTATGTGAAAAGTAGAAACAGGCTGGAAATAACAGTTTTGGTGTCCTTGTCATGTAATGGAGTTGGAAAACAGGCACAGCTCCGCAGGGTTTTCGTGGTTTAAATACCAGAGTTTGCTGTGCGCCGCCATTTGCCAGGTTCCCGGTCGGTGCATGTATAGCTGCACGACAGGCTTTGACTGGTGTTATGATGCGGCTTTTAGGAAGTTATAGGAACATCAAGAAGCTTTGGATCGAAACCATGAGTTATCCAGAACCTTCATTAAAAGTAGTGGGACATTTCTATGTAGAATATATACACACGCTCATGGTTGTAACTGCGTCGTACCCGTAGCTATTATTTACTCACTCATATTTTCTCGAAGATGGATTACTTCTTCAACAGAGAATAATAATGCTTTTTGTATTTTGTATTTTTCCCCGGTGCGGTTCAGAATGAAAATTCAGAATAGTCTTTAAGTATAAACTACGTCTAATTATATCGTTAAGTCAGTTGTTTTTTATTGTCTTGTTTGTTTCCTCCGTGTCCTTGAAGCCTTTGAAATGCTGTCCTGTTCACCACACTTGCCTGTTTGTCTTGACTTGCACGTTTATAGGTCAATTAGTCGTTCTAATTCGCCCATAGGTGCGACTGTGAGCGTGAATCGTTGTCCGTCTCTGTCGTTCGGTCCTCATGAACCGGTGACCTCTCCAGAGTGAACCCGGCCTTCGACCGGTGTCAGCTGGGACGCACTCCAGCCCCAACGGAAAACTCACAAGTATTTATCCACGCAAGGTTCACCTGCTGCACGTCGATCGCGGATGACTTAGCTCAAAAACTTCTAGTTCTAACAGATTTTATTGGAATACTTACAACAGGGTGGAAAAGTTTTTTGTCTTCTGTCTGTCCTCTCCGTCTCTCGTCCCTGAGCTGGATCAATACGTATCCCTTAAAGTTTTAATTCTAATAAGATGATGAAAACAGAGAAACGTGTTAAACCCACAATGCCACTAACGGGGACCTCTCATGGTTTGGGGGGCCGCCGTAGGGGATTATGAGGCGCATATTCAGTTGGATGCAATCTGCAACTTCACCACTAGATGCCACTAAATACCACACACTGATAATGTGACTGAAAACTTTTAAAGGCCTCAAAAAAATAAGACGCATGAACTGCATTAAGGTAATATTCACAACACACACTGTGAAACCAAACCAGTTTTCCTAATGTTCTGATATTTGCGTCTGTGGATTTTTTTGTATTTTTTTTAAGTATCCAAAGATAAAACGTGCGGAAGGAAATATTCATTGATACAGGCATCGATCAGTATTAAAGCTGTTCCTCTATAACATCTTAAACCCATTGTGTTGCTGTCTCTTGCTTATTGTCCTTGCTTTAATCACTACAGTGAAAATGCACCGTTCAACTAATTACAATGAGTGTGCTTTGTTTTTATTATTCATAAAAAATTTCACACTGGCACAAGCTCCGTAATGTTCAGATTACACAATAGTAAATATTATAGTAAATATGATGGGCTTTCAAAATGAATAACTTTACACTGCATAAATTGCAGTGCAATAAAAATGTGTCCGTAAAATACAGTCAGATAATCTAATATTCGTATTTCCTTATCATTTGTCTGTGCATACGTGTGCAGTAGATCATTATGATTCAAGATCATGGAAGCTTTTTCACGTATGATCTATTTCTGTGTGTGTAGCTACGTATTTCGTTTGTGGAGAGAAGTGAAGAGAGGGAAGTAGAAAAACAAGGGGGAGGTCTGTGTGAATGACTGCTGCTGTCATGCATGGGGGAGGTGTGAACTCCCCATGGGCATCGCTTTACCTTGAACCCCCCCTTCACACACCCACCACTCCAGCAGTGTGCTCCTCAGGTTTGTCTGCATCCTGTATCTCATTACACTTAAACCATCATTTACAAGCAGAGTGAGCCATACGCTCCCAAATCCCTCCTCTCGCCGCTTTCGCATTCTTGAAATGTCAGAAGAATTGTCCCAAGGCTTTCCGGCCAGTTAAATTAAGCCAGACATGCAAAACTGAACCTCTAATGAAGAACATTAACCCGCAGCGCTGAGCGTCCATTCACAGGATTGTGCTGTTTGCTTTCAAGCCACCATGGGAAAAAGACAGCGAGAAGATGTAAAAGAGAGAACAAGCATATTATTGAAGAAGAGACTAGAATTTCTTTTGCCACTGGTCACCCATCGACTGTCAGTTTACATCACGTCTGTGGAGACTCGTATAATATATGGAGTGAAGACTTTAATAGAAGTTAAGTGTTTTTTATGGTGAACCAAGTTGTAAACGTAATGGGGACAGACTGACGGACAAGCCTTATAGAGATACGTGGACTCTGCAATAAAAGTTCTGGATGTGGATACATCGCAATGTCTTCTTTAAGTTGGAAAAGATGAAGCACTTTGTCCAACGTCACTGACATTACTGACAAAAGAAGGAAACAGTCTGCGCTGCATTTGTCTGCCTGACACAGATGTGCCCACAGACTCCTGACTCAAAATGAGCTATTGTGTGTCCACCTGTTTTTGAAAAGGCTTTTAAAAAGCATTTATTCAGTCGGATATTTGAGATGATTCACTTTCGCTCACTTTCCGCCGAACTCGCACTGGCATTTACTAGATTTGGACCAAACTGGGATCTGTCAGCTCGGGATCAGGCCTGCAGAAATGTCTTTTGTGTGCGTTGCAGAGTTTATTAAAAGCACTTTGTCAGATTCATGTTGTTTCTGTTGCACAAAATACCCATAATATGCAAACAAGGGTCTGCAATACAGTGGTGTCATCTTGATGACTCAGATGTACATTTCAACAACCACATTAATACTCTGCCCACACTAACATGGATATTTGTCCAAAAGGATATTTTTCACCCTCTGTTAAAAAAAAAAAATTCCATCCACACAACCTTCACTTTACAAAACATCTCCGTACGCACAAGAAGAGCCAAACGTTTCTGGTGGACTTTGGATCAGGTTATTGCGACTAAAAGGCTTTAGTCATGAAGTTGAGCAGCAACAACAGGCGGAGTTAGAAACAAGTCTTGGCTCTGTTTTTTTTTTATTATTTATATATGTATTATTTATATCAGCGTGGACGCACACTGACTGCGACCTACTGCCGGTAAAACACCTAAACTATGAGCGCTAACCACATGTGAGGAAACCTCTATATGTTTCTCTGTTTCTTTCGGACACGTTCAGGTTCATGTTCAGTACACAAAGCGACAGTGAGCATGTGTGAAATGTGGTGGGATATCATCATTTACCAAACTCTCCATTTTCCCTGTCCACAAGATGAAACTGGAGTTTAAACAAATCTAAAACGTTGTTTACATGTGGATGAGACGCCCAAACATAGAGAAAAAATATCATTTTGTGAAATGTCTAATATTAGCATCAATCAGTGTAACAGTCACAAAGCCACATGAAGTGAAAAGTAGACCTTCAAGCTCCCCGTTGTTCTAACAGACTTCCACATCAGTCCAATTCCCAGCTCTTTACACCGGCTCCTTGTGTCAGAGACTGGATGATTTAAATAGTTCAGAGGGTTTATAAAACACAGAACCATCGATGCACCATCTGGTACAGGTCTGCCTCCCAGAACTTAACATGGAGAAGCAGTATTTTGTTTTCATGCCACACATATCTGGAGCAAACTCCACAATCCCCGAGGTCTGCTTCACCTCTGAGCTCTGAAATAAACAGTGGCAACTGTCTTTAAAATTTCAATTTTCTTTCTTGCGGTGCACAGAACCCGTAGTTTTTATTTATCACATTTTACTTTTACTTTTCGTGTTGTTTGATTTTTTAAAAATACACATTTTATGCCGTGTGCTTTTGGTGTTTAACGAAGGCGCCGTGTTCTTCTGTAGATGAAATGTGCTGTTCAGATAAACTTACCTGACTGACTTTGCCTGATGTGGAAATTTCAGCCTCCAAACTTCCAGCTCTGCCTCCGTTCACTGACAGATGTTTGAAGTTGAAGATGGGCAGCGAAAAGCACCACAAGACTCACAGCTTATTTTGTTCTGTCCGGTCTATTTATCCGTCTTACTTATCTCTTCTGTGCATTTCATGAGCTGTGTCAAAGACTTGTTGATGTTTTCAGCAGAATAAAGTGTTGTCATTCTACAAAAACACAAAACGCAAATCAGCATTGTAGTGTTTTAACCGCTCACTGCACTGTTCAGCCCAGAGACGTGGATGGAGCTACTGTGACGTCGCCCATTTGGTTTCTGAACTGCTGTTTTGAAGCCAGTAGTTTGTGTTTTGCCTGTTGCCATGGTGACAATCCCATCTTCTCATTTGTCAGTTTGTAGTTCGGCGGAGTAGGAGCAGGAGCGTGAGGGGTCAGAGTCATCTGCGAGGGGTCATGGGTGAGCTAATGCTAAACGCTAGCTTACTGACTCGGTAAAACGCTGAACGTCATCAAGCATTTGTGTAACAGTCATTTTACGGTCTTGTTAGTGGAACCTATTAACCACAACTACAGTGGAGCGGTCTGTCACGGAAAAACAAACCAGTCCAGTTCAGCAGGTGAGCGAGCTGTCAATCACACCTGTCAGTCAAAGCGCAGGACAGCAGACGACGTCTTATTCACAGCGACGTCTTATTAACACAGCAATAATTTAAAGATGGACCACCAGAATACTTATTAGAGGTTCTAAATATAACAAATGAGACCAGAACGACTCCCTCAGTGACTTGACGTAGTATTTTTAGAGAGAAGTTCAGTGGAAGTCTAATCCCACTCAGTCTTGTTTAGCATCAGCCGCTGCTGAACTTAAGTATGATTTAACCAAAATCTCACTTCATGATTTAAAACATAACTGTACAGCAACAGTTACCGCGCGATTCAGTACCTTGAAGCGTAACTTATCATCAGCAACATAGAGACTGCAGCCTTTTATTGTGTTGTTCAGCATGTTCGTTGGCAGTAGACATGAACAAAGACATCAGGACGCTGAAAAACCACGCACTTCGAGAAGACACAGCTGAGCGTGACCAGGGTTAGTCCCTCTGCCCCCATGTTCTGAATGATATATCACATTATTTAGTGTACTGTCCACCCTGCAGGAGAGTCTCCTCTCACGTACTAAGAGACGTAGGAATTTCTTTCCACTGTTGAGAAAGCAGTGCTTGCGGAGAGGTCAGAGGTCAGCCAGATGAGCTGTATTTCACCGCTGACCTGTATCATTAAAATCGCACAGTCTATATAGGGTAATTTTATTTATATTAGAAAAGAGCTACAAAGTGCAGCGACAGAAAAATAAACAACACACATATAAGTGAATATTCATGAATCTAATGTAGCTGTTACAGGGAAAGCAAGTCAGTAAAATAAACTTTAACTAATACATAGAGTTGTAGTAATTAAAGGCTTGGTGATTAATTCAATTAATTGCATATATCAATATTTGCTGTGAGAAGGATTTATTGAGACACACTGCTGCTACGCTTAACATACTGCCTTTAATATATCATGTTTGGTTGAGGTCTGCCGTGCATGACCAGTGTTTTCTCTGTTATGTGTCACGCTCAGAGTCACTGCTGACATTTATTATTTATCTGCAAAACCCAGAAATACCACAAAAAAACTGCAGTTCCTCAAGGATCGCTTGACTGGCTCCAAAAACAGTCAATCCCCATAGACCCCCATGTTGAAATGTTTAACTTTACAGCAGAAATAAACATGTTTACAGCCTGGTGCGAAGGTTTTGGCCTTGGTTCATTTCCTCATTCATGACAAACATACAGGGGGTGAATTGTTTTATGTAAGTCACCTGTTTAAATCATATTAAGGCCGGGGCGTGGCTGCTTTGAGTGACAGCTAGCTCACCTGTTGTGTTGGACTTTCTGTTTTCTGAATAAAACATGTTTTTTAGACGCGTTCACGGGGCATCTCTCGAAGACGGCCCCCATCACGTTTTAAAAAAAAGAAGAAAAAAAAGAAGTTAAAATGTGTTTTATTAAATAAACATTAACTCAGAAAGTTGAGCTGTCGATCGAAGCCCGACACGACGGACATCAGCTTGTATTTGACCTGAGCTCTTCTTTTTAAAGGTGAACCAGAAGAGTTATAGCAGGTTCCAAATAAGACGAGACCAGAATGACTTCTGGGAAATAAAAATGACTGACTTTTTTAGAGAGAATTTTAGTGTAAGTCTATGGGAGCCAGGGCTTTTTGGAGCAGCATCTAGTGGCCGTTAGCGGCATTACACTTTAAGATACTTCCGCACTGGCTTCATTTTGGAACCGAGGTCCTCGTACTTTGGGTTTGACAGAATGTCTTTAAATTTGGCACGAATGTTCAGAAAAGATTTTCGCGGTGAACGGGTCAGTGGTCACGGTCGGTGTGACTTCACAAAACACACTTTTAGCCATAACTGGTTGTAAATGAGAGAACTGTATGAACAGATTCTGATGCAAGGACAGTGGACACATCTGATTAGAGTTTGCGTTTCCTGGGGTAAAGAAGTTGCACTGGAAAGGCTATCAAAGGGTCTGTCATGCACATTTCATGAAGTTTACCTGTACTTCATTAATACCTGGCCTGCTAGTGTTAGCATAGCATAGCCTGCTAATTAGTGGGTTTATACGTTACGCAAAGTTGACATAACTGTTATCAAACACCACTGTATGTGTTAACATTCATCACGTAGCTGTGGTTGGTGTTTTCAGTAATTAAGTTTGGAGTTTCACCCCTCGCTCTTTCGCCAGCTCCAGCCAAAAGGCGGTCCACAAACTGACATCGTCATACACGTCTATGTTATGAAGCGATTAAAGGCAGAGTGGACTGGCACCGTTCTCTGACCGTGCTGTTTCCTACATTATTGGACTGGATACATTTAGTGGACCTACTAGAACAGCATTTTGTGTTGGTATCGTACCAGTGGATTTAATTTTTGCCTTTTCTTCTTGAGGACTCGTAAGACGCACGTCGATTTAAAGTTCGCCCTCTGCGCCCAGTTTGTCTCCTACATTTCATTTCAAATCGATTTCAGAAGACGAGTGAATCAATCAGTAGACACACATTAAGACAACATCTGTTTTATGTAAAGCTTCTGACCTGCCGTCGATTTCAATCTATTTAGTTATTGAGCTGGTTGATCTGTCACGTGTTCAGTTTGTATCTGAACACTTGTCCAAGCGAAGAGACTTGTTCGTCTCCATCATGTTATCATCAGGCGCTGTTTTAGGAAAGACATCGATCTCGGTGATAAGTGCTTTTAGTTTTGTGATATTTCAAGCTTCAGGTGTATGAAAATTCCTTACTGCTGTCAAAATTTCCACTCGCTGGGCGAAGCAACGTATTGACATCTAGATAGAATGTATTCAGAGACATCTCTATAATTAATCAAAATGAGCAAATTATTATTCTTCTTATTATATTTGTCCGTATGTTTCTCAGTGTCCATGCAGTTATAGGTCAATGTGGCTCCTGCTGATGGCCATAGTGTTATTTCTGTGTAACATCGTAATATTTTGACAATGAATTGGTGCAGTTTCAAGCTGTCATTTTCTACTTTCTTGAAAGAAATAGCGATGCCGCTTTGAGCCCTTTTTTTCTGTATCAGCTGTTTTGTCATGGCTTTGAGAATGTGAAATCCAATTCTATGTGTGCAGATGACTCCGACAAAATTTGAAAAGATGTTGATTTATACTGCTTTGGAGTTTGGACGTCCCCTGCTCTCTTTGCAGATTGGAGGGCAGGACATTTTTTCCTTTTTGTTTTGTATGTGGCCCAGGAGGAGACAGCGTTGAAGCCAGAAGTGAAGAATAATGAGAAAGCTAACAGTCTAGAGAGGTAAAAGCTAACTGACGTTAGTTAACTGGCTTGTCATAGTTTGCAGGGTGAGAAAGTGTGAAGAGTGAAAAGCAAAACATTTGGAGGAAAATTGGAAAGGTGCAAAAACATCCAGGATCAATTTATACGAATAAATAATATGATCCCCAAATTGGCGAGATATTTTACAATGAGAATATATTGTTGAGCCTTGATTTCTACTAATTGTGTCACAAACAGTCACACAATGAAAAGTATCAGAGTCATCAGGTGGAGTCAACAGCAAATTGATATTCCAGTTTTAAGCTACTGTATGTTTGAATTTCTTTAAGCATCTACTTCATGGTATCTTCCACCTCTGTACTCGGAAAGTTGAACAAACTTCCACTGTGACTTGTGTTGCATCATTTCACTGCAGCAGTGATACAGCTGCTCGCCCAACGCGTACTATGGCACCATTTAGTTTGAAATTAATGGAGTAGTGCATTGTTGCTCCTTGTCCATCACGCCAACGTTGGCTGTCAGCTCACATAAGTTAGTAATGGGCCGGCACTGGGATAATTGGCTCAATTTATTAACTTGATTAATCTGGCTCAAGATGAATTAAGTTTCCATGAGACGTTTGACACAAAGTAGTGTCTGTAAAAAGTGACCCCGTCCAATGAGATGTCAAAGGAAACCAACAGAGAGGAGTCCCACCCCTTCCAGTTGTTCCCCTTTGGACTTAGAGATGTTGTAATGCAGCGTTGTGTAGAACAAAGCAGATTCAGTTTAGCTTCGGAGTATGAGTCCGATCTACGAGGGCAGCGGTGTAAACCTGCAGTGGAGGAAGGCGAGGAGGCGGGAATACCGTCCGATGAAGCGGGCCAGCCGGCGGGGAAGCGTGGACAGCGTGACGGAGACAGGTGGAGGAGCCGGAGAGCCAGTGGGAACGGAGACACCAGGTGACGACGCAGAGAGCGGCGAGCAATCTCAGGTGAGTACAGGCGAGGTAACTCACTCACGGAGGGGGAAACCGGAGCAGGCCGGAAAACCACCGGCGAGACAGGAGACTTCGTGGTCGGGGACAGAAGGGTTTCTGGGTTTCGGACGAGGAGAGGCGATCAGGGTGAGATCAGGTCGAAGGTGAATGCTGGAAAGTCTCGCATGATGTGACAAAGAACAATGACAAGGTGTGAGTGTGGAGCTGTAGTGTTTCTGCCGGCTTAATGGGAGATGTAGAGCAGCTGTTCAAGCAGCTGAACAGAGCTGAGCTGAGGCCGGGAGAGTGAGAACAGAGCAAACCATTACACATATGATGTCTGGCAGTTGTCAGACTGTGAAAACACATAAATAGAAAGACTACGC
The DNA here is from genome assembly GCA_037367275.1 of Coranthus polyacanthus. Taxonomy (NCBI): domain Eukaryota; kingdom Metazoa; phylum Chordata; class Actinopteri; order Kurtiformes; family Apogonidae; genus Coranthus; species Coranthus polyacanthus. The sequence continues at coordinate 7,339 of JAPQRN010021874.1, read as the reverse complement.
ACCCCGAAGTCACGGATGTGACTTTATCGTAACTTTCTCCCTCCGCAGTCTGCTCAGAGCTGCTGAAGACGTCTCCGCAGCTTCAACATGACCAGACTCGTGGTGATGTTCACCTCTTTTAATACATTTTCACCTCCCTCTCAAAGAACGAGGTGAAACATGTCGAGGTAACGGCCTTTTGGTGTCGGTGTATCATGTGAGACAAGAGATGTTGTCTTTACAAGAAACGGCGACTTTCTTGACTCGCAAAATTATCATCAACATCATATGTAGTTGACAGCAGAATTCAAATGGGATCAAAAAATGACTTGTGTCTCCTCATTGACCGCCGTTCCTACGGTATTTTTCCTGAAGTTCGGTCCCATGGGGTCTCCTCTCTATAGGGCGACCCAGAAATCAACCCACATGGATGTGATGAAAAACCAAGATCCTGTGAGTCAGAATAAAAAGTTATCCTACGTACACACTGAAAGCCTTAGTGCTCAGATCTGATGTTTTGTTTGGCTCTTCATATTATTTTTTTTTAAATGTGGCCAATATCAGATTCCAGTGTGAACTGGTCACTAGTGTTCAGATCTTGTCAGTAAAAGTACTAATACACACAGTGAAAATACTCCACTACGAGTAAAAGTTGTACATTCAAAACTTTACTTTTAAGCTAAAATATGGAAGTATTATGATCCCTGTCAGCGTTGGATTCATTTTACGGCTGCATTCATGTGCATATTGCATTTGAAGTACTTCACTACACATGAATTCTAATGCGACTGTTCAGACTGAGGCGACATTTAACAAGCTCAGATCTGGATCAGGACCGCGCATGGAAGTGGACCGGATCAGGATTGAAAAGGTCAGATTCCATGTGTTCACACTGTCATAAAAAAGCACACGATGAGTGGAAAGATCAGATCTGTGCCACGTCTCGATGCAGTGTGAACGGAGCCTTAATGTCTCCACATAATCACACACTAAGTCATTAATGTGAGAAAATGATACAAAGTCATTATTTTATGCACGTTTCTCATTATACTTTGTTCTTTTAAGAAAGTCTCTCTTTATTATCATTTCTCATTATTATTATTATTACTATTATGGTTATGATATATCATATTATCATGTCATTATTTTCAGTTTCAGGATGTTTTTTTTTCATCATAGTGGTGTAAATGTTCTTCCGTAAAAGGCTTTGCTCCAGTTTTATTTATTTATCAGTTATTTATGTGTGATTTAGCTAAAAGGACATTTATTTACTTACTGACTCAATCACTGATCTGTTTTATTTCACACAATATTTGCAACTTTATATTATCTAAACACTCGTATTTAGCTGTGATCTCTGATTTTTGGATGGTAATTTATGGGATAATAACCTTTTCACAGCCAAAGGAAGCCACGTTTTGAGGGAAAACACATGGTTTTGATGAAAACGTGCAGGGACTGTGTATGTCATGTAATTGTCTGCACAACAGCTTCCATGTTTGAAAAGCGTTGTTTAAATTTCCCCGGTAATTCCATTTAACAGCTGCAGCTGTCGCCGAGCGCAGACTGCTAGTGACATTATCCGACACCTTATGTTGTATCGATAAAATATTATTGCCTTTAAAAGCCTGATATCCTCACACTGAGTTGTCTACACTCACTAATGGCCTCGGAAACATTTGTTGCAACCAGGCTGCTCCTTCACATTGTGTGGTCCCTGTTTGTTAATGCGTCGACCCCCTGCTTTTTTTAATTTCGGCAATACAGTGGAAACGACGAGGCTTCTAAAGGCCCTGATTGAATCCACATTAAGCAAATTAGAACAACCCTGCCTGAAAATGAAAACCTTTATTACAGCACTGACGCAAAGCACACGGACCAAAGGACAAATTAAAATAAGGTTAGATTTAAAATACGCATATACGTACATGCAGCGTGTAAAGCTTCACACTCGTACTCCACTACATTTCATTTAGTTTTCGATGCGTTGTAATAAACTGAAGGATGAAGTGGTTCTTTGTGGGTTGACTTTCAAATTCTCTTCCTTCTTAACCTAAATGAACTCTTTTAAAACCTGAACACTTGTTCCATTTTAAATGTGTAACAGCATTTTTCCACCTTGGACGCCTCTGTGTTGTGTGACCTACGAGCGGTGTGGTTTGTATTGCTTCGCCTTGCTTTCCTTTCACATCAGATGACATTTATTGACCAGATAAAATATCTTCGCAGCTAGCAAGCAGCTCGTCGATTAAGTCCCACGACCTCCCTTCACTTGACCTCAACTTGTCACCCAGCGAAGCCGCTGTATCACCTCCTTCATTGACCCAGACCAATCATCTGACCGGCTGGATGACCTTCTCTTCCATTCATTTTCTGTCCTAAACAACATAACATAAACACCGAAGCTCCTCTATTTTCTTCTTTCAGGAGGGACTGATTCACCGAAGCTGTTCACAGAGGCTTCCAGTAAAGATTACTGCCGTTCTTTCACTGTGGGCTTTGCTATTATTGCTTTGAAAAGGCAGCGAAACTCACCTCCTTCTGTCAAAAAGTCAGGTTCAAGAACGTTTTGAGCTGGAACTCCTTATAAACCATCATCCTCATGTCACAAGAATACCACCTTAAATTATACAATATCATTTTCTAAAGGCCCCTAACGAAAAAAAAAGGCTATTCCAAGTCAGATAATTATGAAACGGAGTTAAATAACCTCACATAACTAAATAAGGTGTACAGAGAACTGTTCCGTGACAGGGTTTTGTTAATACTATTATCTGTAAGTACTTTTATTCATTTTAATATCACAGCCCTCCCTTTTATGAGCCTGTTTTACTGTGTTTTAGATAAGCTAATTGAAATATAGAGCTGCTATGTGATAGCAGAATTGAAAAATAACCATTCGTGGACATTTTGTCATTTCTGGCAGGTTTACAACCGAGACACCTGAGGGGTGATTAACTGCAGTGTGGTTTCTATATTTATTGGTAGCTCTATGAAGTTCTCTGACAGAAAATTAAAGGTCAGGCCGAATCACTGACAACAGATATATAGATATATATATATTATATATTATATATATATCTATATATATACAGTTTTAATGTTGGCATCCGGTCAGTTTGCCCATGGTGTGCTGAGTCTTAGTAAGTGCAGAGTGGACGGTTGCATGTGTCCAACCACGTGAACGCAGGCTTTGTTGACGTATCGTTGGAGTTTGATTCATTCAATCACATTGTGTCCTTTAACTAAACACCTTGGACGCCGAACACTTCTCCAGTGTTCATTTTCCGACGGGTCAAACCGAAGCCGGGATGTCACTCCATCCCGAGCCACCGGCCTCACACGAGGGCAGCGAGGTCGCCTGGTTTGAAACCGAAAAAATGTCTTAAAACGCCACAGTGACACAACGACACAGAACGGGGGAAAATGTACACTTTAAGTCGTCTCCTCGTGGCTGCACGGTTGTGAATTCCTTTCTCAACATTTCAAGAAGTAATGTAATGTTTGTTTAACTGGCAAGGTTGTGATATTGTTGTGTTTTCTGTGAAAGTGGATTGTGGGTATTGTTGTTTTCTACCTTCAAGGTTCAAGGTTTGTTTGTTGTCATTCGTACATGTTGATGCATAAAAGAAATCTGTGACTCAGGTCCAGCAGCTGTGCACAATATAATCTAAATGTTAATCATTTTCAAATAATTCTGCTATTTTCTGGTTATTTATTGTCCTAATTATGATGGAGTACCATACTGATGAAACTTTTTTGTGCCTTTCAGTTTTTACCATGTGTGTATTTAAAGGATATAGGATTTTATAAAGGATGGAAATTCACTTCAGCCTCAGTCTGTATTTTCTGGGTTTAACACAAGTCTTGCATTTCCAGATCTCTCTCCGCACTTCGTTAGCTCCGTGCCAGTGCTGTAGACACCGTCACCCTCCTGATCCTTCTGGAATAGAGCTAAACGTTATCTGGGTCGTTTGGCCAGTTCTTGGTCGACGCTGTGACGGAGAGAGACGTGACGGAACGTGAGGTTGTGGTATTAAAATGACTAAATCCACACAAAAGAAAACGCCACATAAAAGACGTGTTTCTTTGTCCAAACTTTCCATTTTCAGAGCGTGGCCGCAGCTCGGAGAACACCGCACCACCTCTGGCCTTTAGTGAGTTTGCATAAAATAGGTTTTCAGAAATGTACAGGATCGAATCAGACTTTACTGAAAAACACAGACGTTTAATAGATTTAATCACCTTTAATGTCATTTATCTCATTTAAAATGCATACAGTAGGAATCTGTCATATTAGGTAACATTGATACTGAGAGAAATGTAGCGTGAAACTCCGACGGGGCTCGAGTATCCAGTCCTTTGCTTCTTAATAAATGCCTGATTTTCATATTTTTGCATATGGATAATTTTTTTTTTTTTTTAATGTCACCTTCAAATATAGCCATCAGAATGTAACTCTGATGAAAGCCTTTTGTGCAGTTGTCAGCTGGAGCTGGAGCTCCTGCAGAGTTTACACAAGGTGGCTCAGATTGGACTTCAGAGCAGTGAGGGAAAAAAAAGAAAGATGAGTGACACGAGAACAGACAGAGTTGAGGAGACGGTTTCATCTCATCCACTCCAAGCATGTGTGTGTGTGTGTGTGTGTTTAACGTTCCTTCCTTGTACCCTTGATCTTTTGTCTTTTCAGGACCATGTGTGAGCAGTTGGTGCAACAAAAATAGACCGAACTCTAATTAAAAGTGATAAATTGAGGGGCCCCCGTGGCTCCGGCGCTCAGATGCCAATCACAAACTGCAGTGTCCCTGGATTGGTTTTGGCCTGGGGATCGTTGTTCTGTTTCCTGTCATCTCTCTACGACTGATTAAAATATCTAAAATACAAAAAAAGAAAGACATACTGAACTATACTTCCTTACATGGACTCCCTGTAGACGCTGACATACGCTGCAGTGCATGGAAGCGTGCCAATCTCTTGTGCAGATGTCTGAATAATACGGTGGAAAATATAAATACTTCTTCAGATACATTGACGAGCAGTATCTCGCCTGTGCATTACTCTTTCAGTCATTTCACGAATGAGGAAAAAAAAGCTGGAGTAAGTAAGATAAAGTAAGCAGGTCATGCAGATGTAGAAGAGCTGTCAGGAAAAAAAAAAAGACGAAGTCAAATGAAAAGAACACAACACAACTAGAACAACAGCTAATGTCGAAAATCCAATCTTTGCCTCTGTTTTATTCTTCTGCCCTTAATTTTAACCTAGTCTTTAAGTTCGATACAACATATTTTAAAGTTAAACCATGATTTAATTGAGTTTAAAAATGCATCCCCGTTGATGTAACCTAACTTTACAATGTTATACAGTGGAATTCTCAGTCCAGGTGCTTGAAGATGATAATGAGACGTGTAATGCTTGTTTAAAATCGCATTAACATTTCGAACTTTCAGCTAATATTCAGAGTGACTTGCAGAACAATGAGTTAAAGACGCAAATTAGCTTAAAATGTCTCAATTTTCAACTTCACAAGCGGAGAAGAATAAAAAGGGTTGAAGGTTAAAGTCACTCTGCCCTGATAATAGAGGTAACGAAATATTACTGTGCCTCGAGGAGGATCAGGAATAATCACTCTTTGTTTGTTGTCCAGATTTCACATCCACACACACTCACACATGTATCTTCAACCTTTTGAAGTGTAATGTATGAAAATTACTTCCTACACGATAGCGAGCAGCTTCCTACCCGCACCCCTTATCTCTGACTTTGTTTTGTTTATCTGCCTCCTCACCATTGCTCTCTCATTTATCAGCTGCTCTGGCATTCCCGTTAAAGCATCCCCGTGGCGTGTCTCTTGGACAATGATGGACACAGGTGTTCAGAGAAAGAGTCCACATGGCTGAGACCAGAGCACTGTCCTGGGGCTCTGGCAGTGGCCTTGAAGGCTTATCATCTCTCCACAGAAGTGCTCTTTCATGCTTTTGATCTCGTTTAAATTACTTTCTCTGGGTTTTTTTGTTAAAGCAATTTTCCTTCCTGCCTCTGTCACTGAAAATCCCAGTGGCGATAGGTATGATCAGAAACTTATGGGAGTGTCATTTCTGCTAGTCTCATTTCTGCGGCTGTGACTGTGATTGACAGTCTAAAGAAGGTTCGGTAGTTTACTTCAGGACCTCTTACAAGGCATTACTAGCAGAGAGAAATACAATTATCTCATTATCTGGGCTCCAAACATTCCCAAGTTATTTAGCTAGCTTTAAATGGAAATGTTTAGTCTTGACAGATTTAAAAAAGCTTTTATACCTAAGTGTCTGAGTCTAAGCCTGAGTTAAAATTGGTCTTAAATAGCATTATTAAGTAATCTTACTGTTGAAAGAAGAGTTAATCTATTCTGCCTCTCAGGGAACAAGATACTTTTCGACCATCTTCACATCCTTTCAACCAATCCGGTGATCAGGTGTTGCCAGTCTAACGTTCGATGTTCAAGACGTCAAGGCGGTTTGAAACCCCTGAAAGAGCATCGAGGGCGAGGATTTACCAGCACTAGGGATGGAAACCCAGTATTAAACGGACCCCGGGGCTCAATTATTAAAGACTGGAGTATTGATAAGCTCCTACGTTATCCCTTTTCCTAACGGTACTTTTCATTCACGTTTTTATCTAATTTCCATGCTTCCAAAAAGGGTTAGACACAATCCAACCAAGTTGAATCGTGTCTTTAATGTTTGCAGTGCTTACAATATTTGTACTAACTATGTCAACAACTCAAATTACACGTACTTTTATTTGCTTAAGGCTCGTCTCATCTGTAAAACCCACTTCAGACCAAAGATTCAAGGAAAAGCTTTTCACACATTGCAGGGAAAGCTGCAGATCGTGATAAGGGCTAATACAGGAATGTTACACGATGAGCGCTACACAAAAATAAGCCCATCATTTACCTTCTGATTCACATGGGAGCGAGTCCATCCCTCGCCCCTGTTCGATGACGTCACCTGGACGCCATTACACTTACTTTTCCTTCACTTATTCGAACAACTGAAGGAGGTCAACGAATGACCACGAGAAGAACATCTATCCATTACATGTTCCTAACTTTGTGTCTTCTCTTTCCCGTTGTTTTGTGCTCTTGACCTCTCTGTCCTCTCTCTTCCTGCTGCTTTCCACGGGTGTCTCTGGATCTGGACGTTCCTGTGCTTCTCGACTCCATCCAGTGTTTCCTCCAGTGTTTGTCGTTTGTTGTTCTCTCTCTATCGTCCTGTCTGTGTGAATGTCGTGTTGAGCGTTTCCACTGTCTGTCCGTCCTGGAAGAGGGATCCCTCCTCTGTGGCTCAAACTGAGGTTTCTACCATTTTTCCCAGATGGG
>JAPQRN010021873.1:19776-31035 GCA_037367275.1 Coranthus polyacanthus | reverse complement strand
AAAAAAAAATACTGGACATACTTTTTTTCTCAAATGCACAATATGTAATTTCTGCTGCTAAACAGTAGTTAAAGACGTAGTTGTAGATGATGGCGCAAAGTCACGTGGGATCATGGAAGTTTCATCACCTTTGCCAATGAAAATCTATCTGGCGCGACTCGGGCAGAACTCACGTTTACAGATGAGGTTGTGTAGTTTTATTCACCTTAGGTTTAGCGATGTACAGTGCATTCACGTCATGTCATTTCACGAAACAGCCGTAAGTAACATTTTTAATTGACGTCAGTAAAGCTGATATGACGCCACAAGACCAAAACGAAATGATAAAAATTATTCAATAAAATTACGTTTTTGAACTCTGTTGGAAACACTTGATATAATAATAAGAATATTGCATATTATGTTAACACAAGTCAACACAATATATAACATAGGTCTGGTTATGTTTAGATATGAGCTTCCACGTTAATATATAGATGATAATTAAAGTCTTCCCTACATATCTGGGTCTGGACACTGATGACTACAACTTGACAGGATACAGACGGATACAACCACAAGGCACTAATTCAAGTTTTTTCCAAAAAGGGCTTTGTGTGAACACTCTAATATTTTATAATTTTCCACACTAGTTAACTCCAAGATCACAAAGATGCAAGATGTGAAGGAAAAAGTGTATGCTTCCCACAATTAAAGATCTCATTTGCAGTAATCTTCACAGTGGTTTTTCAGACAGGCTGCTAATGTGTGACTAACAATTCCAAGTTGTGCTTGATTTGTTTTTGTTTTTCCGTATAATAAGCACAAGTTGTACTGAATGTGTTGTCCTTACGTGCATAGTGTTTAGAAGGGGTCTCCTGTAATATCCTGCTTTGTTGATTCTAGTTCCTTCTGTGAGGTGTGGTTTCTTAGCACTTTGTTGAATATTTTATGGAATAATGCTTGCATGGTCAAAATTCAATCACCTACCTAAATTATTCAAATACCTGCATTTGTACTATATGCAAAATAAAGATTTGACTTTGTTCACCTAACGTATAGGACACGCAGTGTACATTTCATCTGCAGATATTTTCCCCTTAATATCAGGATGTTCATTTTTGTTCTTTTTTTTTCATTCTGAATACTTTCAGTGTTGCCAGAAATGAATGTGATGAGTCAAAATAAAACGGTGACCAGTAGATGTGAACAACTGCTTTAAACGTATCTATATATCTCCTGACAAACCTTAGCTGCTGGTAAATTAAAGTCATAACATGGAGGTCAAAACAATTTCATGGGTTTTTTCACTGTATCTGAGCAATTATAAATGCTTTGGGAGACTGCAGGGAGTGGGATGCCACTGTTTCCTACTCACAAAGAGTATCACTTCTCAAACGGACAATGAGACAGCAGAACAATCAGCGGGTGTGACAGGGGACTCGACAACCAACTAATCACTAATTTCACTCGTTCTGATGATGAAAAGGATTTCTGGCCCGTTTTTCAAACACTTGGCTTCATATTTATCCAAACCAAAATTTGTATCTCCCCGGTGAAAATCAACATCAAGCCGTTATATGGTGTAATGCGGTGCTTCGCAAACTTTTTCAGCTCAAGATCCAAAAGAAAAATGGAGACCTCAGAACCCAAATGTACAAAACAAGGTCATGAATTACGCCTTTTACGCCGTTTTCATCTTGTTGCGTCATTTTTATCCTTTTTGTTGTTTTCATCTCGTTACTCTTCTACGCCTCAGTCCTCTCCTCGACGTTTCCCATGGCTTTGTTGAGGTCAACATTTATTAAATGCTTCTAGAGAACACTCTACACATTCTACCTCAATAAGGAAAATTCATTCACATCTCATATTATTCTTCAGTACTTTAGTCAAAGGGCAGGCGTGATATATTTGTAACGTAAGCATTATCTAAAACATATTAAAATATGCTACTGTTTAAAATGATTTGATGCAGTTCTCTCTAAAATGTGAGAATCAAATAACATGTTAGTGTCACTTTACCCATTTCCACTGCGGAAAACAATATGGGAGTACAGAGTAACTCAAGTGTTAAATGACACTGTTTCGTGGTTAGACGGACCACATTTAAAATGAAGCCAGATCCAGAGTTGATTCACCAAAACTGCAGGAGTAAAGGCTCTGCCAGATCACAGCTGGATTAAAAACATCTTCACACTTTATTTTTAAAGGCACATGTGTTGCTGGGAATATGTTTGCTTCACCCCACATGCCAGGCATGTCACGGTCCAATTTGGGAGACGGATGCACTTGAGTGACTTTAGTGAACTTATTTCTGTCAGTCTGGCGTATGAAAGCAGAGTATCGTCCGGACTACGCCTGAGGCGTCTACAGAGTACCAACACAACCCACTGTCACTGATCACATGAATGGAAGGGTGTCATCCCCAGGCCAAGGCCACAAGTCAAGAAGCACATGACTACTACATTTGACTAATAGCATGCAAGTGCACATACATCCACATAGATAAGCAAACATACCAGTGCAAACAGACAGTAGATCCTGTATGATACAAACAGAGTTTTATACAAACAACAAGCCCACACAAGTTAAAAAACAACGTACACACACAATTGTTGAATCCAGGTCAACCCCCTAGGAAGCAACAAAGAGGCACTGTGTACATGACTAAAAGCTATAAAACAGAGAAATGAGGAGGGGGCTAAATAAAAAATAAAAAAAAAATTAAAAGAAAACAATCATCACTCTGTCTGGTCGTTCCAAAATGCCAGTGTGTGTGTTGTGGGAAAGGGAGGGGTTCTGTGGTGATGCAGATGCTGTGGGTTTTGTTGCTTTGCAGAGCTTTGGAGCAGTGGTCAGTAACTGTCTGCTTTTTTCAGTACATTTGGCTTCAGGGCAGACGAAGCTCAGAGTTGGTCAAAACAACTACTCAACATTTGAAGATAGTTTCTCTTTGTAGAGGCACAAAGTTCATCTCTGGGAGGCTTCAGAGGGAACACAATTGGTGATACACTTTTGGTGAAAACATTTTCAATTTAGTACCAACTGAGAACGGTCAGTGAGAATTGAAGAAATACTGTAAGGTGAGGCAGTGTGGACACATAAATGTTTAAATATACTATGTGGCCGGAGTGGTGTAGGCAATTGTGAGCCAGTGGTGTCTTGTATCCGCAGTAGTTGCTAGTAGTTCAAGACAAAATGATGCACCTTAAAGTCAGACAAAAAGATGCTCTTTTGAAATGAATTGCCCTCTCATGTATAATTACGGTATCATTATTTTGCGATTACAGTAATTTACAGCAGTGGCTTTGATTGGAGGATTTATATTAGCTTTGGGTAAAGTGATTTCTATTGTTACTAAGCTGTTTAGTGTGATTAGGAAATATTCAGAATGCTCGCAAATCTAGAAGAGCATCTTTTTTTGATATTCATTTTGGAATAGATAGTGCTGAGAAGTAGAGTCGCTCATTTCTCTTGTAGCTGGAGCATAGGATTAGTGTGAATAATGCGGGGAAAACCATGACTCTTTATGACTCTTTATACGTCCTATCCGCGAAAGGAAAGGACGAATTGTAAGTTGATGTGACGCGTCACTTGTTGCTGACCTTCACTGCTACATGAAAGAAATGAAAATCAAGGAGTGTATGAACCGCTAAGCAGTCTCACTGGGAAAACTCGGGAAAACATTTCACCGAACTAATAATTTCAGAAAATATTATGTCTATGTTGCGATAAGATCAGTGCTTGCATCGAAAAACACATTTTGATTTTAAATGAAGCCTTTTTTTGTCTGTTTTTGAACTTTGATCCTGCAAAAAGATGGGAAATTTCTGCAACTCTTGCACTTGAAAAATGCCTGCAAACATTAGAATATTAATATAAAAGGAAGTCTTTTAAAGCGCTGTTTGGAGTCTTGTACTGCCCAGCCTCAAGCGGTCTCATATGATTTCTTAAAGCAACTCTCTTCACAGTCATGAGTTAGCATGTTTTCCTGGCTTGCAGCAAGTTTCCAACAACAAGGCCTAAGTGATTACAGCTATAAATTAGACACTGAGATCAACTGGTTATTGCTCTTCCTACAGCATAAATGTGTTATGCGGTGTACGTGTGTGCATGTGGTTGTCTTGGTAGGAGGTTTGGCTATAAGTACTGTTTATGTATACTGTTTATTTTCCCATCAATCAATGGCGGTATCTCTTACACAGATGGCGTTTTAATCTAGATATGATGCCCCTGTTAAACAAAAGCATGGGAAGCACATGGAGGCCCTCGGAGAAAATACTGAAATGGGACACCGACTTTGAGGACACAATGTGGTCAACAGACAAATCTATTTTACAGCAGATCTGTCCAAACCCTGACTACTCCTGGACCCGGACCTGTACTACTCCTGCTCTCCCAGAGGAGTGTGGGGTATGGAGAACACACGGCAACAAGGCATCGAGTTTCACAAAGGAGACTGATGTTACATATCAAACAAACCAAAGAGATTGCTAATCTAATTGTCTCACACTCACTCGTGCAGCCAAATATATCAAAATCAGATTCCCTCTCACTCTCGCAAAGTAAAACACGATAAAATCAAATTTCCTTCAATATGTTTCATGACTTATGATCTGGTAAGGTCTCGCCGAGTCTTTCCATATTGTTAAAAGAGATCTTTATTGTCATTCTAAATCAAATCCGCCATCATGTTGTTTCTCAGAGCATTCGGCAGCTTAAAACCCTCCAAGTGGCTTTACAATATATGTTCTATTCAGCCTGCGGTTTGGACCTCAAACTGAACAGCTCTTTCGGAAAGGTAAGGTCAACTGGAAGCCAATCATGTGAGTTGTTCATTTTTTCTTTGTGCGAACTTGCCCGGCCATTGTCATTTGCAGAGTCTGAGTGTACTTCATTTGACACAATTTGACAGAGACCTAAACACTGCAGGGCACTAACTGTCCTGAGCAGCTCGTGGTGTTTTAGCTTGAGAAGTGAAGCAAGCACCGTAAAGTACACATCAAATCACTTTATAAATAAACAACTGTTGACATAGTCAGTGAAGTGTGTCTTTGTGTTAGCCCCCCTCTCCCCTCAGCAAGATTGTTATCTTTTAACATTTGCACATCTGTTAGGTTTAGGGTGTTAGGTTGATTTGCTCAGTGCTGACTGTAAGAATGTGTGTGTTTGTGGAGGAGAGTGCGTGATAATGTCTCCAAACCAATATTTTGCTTTTACTGAGCAATATGGGAGGTTTTAATTTCCACCGTGAACGTAATAAAAAAACTGCTGTTTTTAGTTTGAAGTTTGGAGGCGGGCTTTACTCTTACAAATGTAAATTAGGGAGTCATTTATCAGCAGATGTGTTTCTCTGGAAGAAATTTCCATAAATGCAGTCAAATCTACAGTTATTTTCTTGCTTCATGTTCACCACAGCAGTTTGCATGCTTGTCTCACATTAAGCAAATATATGAATGAGCCATTTGTTATCATTATGGCGTGATCTGTCATCGACTCTGCACAGCACAATTAGTGCTTTCCTCAGGAACAAGGCTCACTGTGGAGGACCGTTTTTTTTATGTTTTCGAAATATTATTTTGACATATTCAGATGTAATGGTGGTTTTCTTAGCGAAAACGTATTACCTCTCTTTCTGGGCCCATCTCCAGTCCCTGATCCCTGACTGCAAAAGCCTGACTTTGACGAACTCCACTGATCCCCAGATGTGAGGCATTTCTGGCCCAGGTGCAAGTGACTATTATAAAGACATTTGAAGTACTGAAACCTGCCCTGGAATTTCATAAAATAGCACGCAAATATGTTTTCTTAGTTGTCCGTCCAACACACAGAAATTGCAGCTATAGTGCATAGAAGCATGTTGTCCATGTTTGTTCTAGCACAGGTGCCTTAAGGGTTCAACAATTTTGTTAAATTATCTTAACGTGATGTATTTTATTACCTCATAATTATCGTTTAATCTGCTTCAAAAGACGTGCCATGAACTGTCATTTCTTAAATTGGCAGGTTTGCAGAGTTGTTCTTGTGGTTATTATTATTAATGCAGGTACATCCGGTTGTGGCGTGATGCCACCTAATTCCTCCTACTGCCACACCACCCTCGTGACACACACTGTTTGGCTGTTGTTATGATGAGGGTGAACGTTTGGGATGTGAATATTTGACTGTTGGAGGTCCACCCTTGTTGTCAGGGTGTAACCTGATCCAATTTCACCTTGAAATTATATTGACCTTCATATTTTCACAAACCAACTTAACCTCCTGCCCTAAATGCACAAAATATTAACAAGACACCACCTCCCTCTAGTGGACATGAGTGGAGATTACAGCGTACGCCCTTCGTCTTAACATAATGTGAACTGAGGAGAACTTTTCAGATGTTAGAAGAGTCCTTACATTAGTTAAAACTTTGATCAAAGCACTTACACAAACAGCTCTGGGAGGCACATTTAATGCTTTGATTCTTTATATGCAGAGGTGGGAACTAACTAAGTACATATACTTAATTACTTAAGTAGAGTTTTCAGGTATCTGTACTTTACTTGAGTATTTTATTTTTACTTTTACTTTTACTCTCTACATCTTAACACCAGTGTATGTACTTTCTACTCGTGACAAACAGGTTAAAACTTAAGTTTTAATTCAGTAACACAATAACTCGATAAAATTATGTAACTAGACTAAAACATGCTCGTGTTTTTGTTGTGCCACAGTTATTCCAAGTGTTGTTTATTTATGCATGTAATATCGTTTTTCTACATGAAAAAAATCTTTTTCTACTCCTGTAGCACTGCTGATGTTTGCATTTTTGCACAAAATGCTGCCTCTACCTCTATTACATTTTAAATCCCTGAGGTTAACACTGTAAAATGTATATATCTTTCATTTATTCAGTCATTTTCATTCATACTTGGACGTCTGTCCCTTCCCTTCTTGGTGTAATAGTTGGACGTAATAATAATAGTAGTAATAGTTGAAGAGGACGCAGGAGTTTGTGTTTTACATTATAAATCATTTATTGAAATATAAATCATCTGAATGTACATGATGTAAAATAATGAAGGTATAGTAGTAAATCATCATATTGGGTGATTACCTACAATTAACAATACTGTACCGTCAACAACACGTCACTCATCAGCGGCACAAACATTCACATCCACTCTGCTTTAAACAGGGCGTCTTCTAAAGCCAAAGCAAGACCTTCTGAGCTCTACCTGACGAACTATTCTGCAACATCCAAAACAAAATGGAGAAAAAAGGAAAGTGCAACAGTTGATTGGAGAGTACATCACAGTCAACAGAGAGAGTGGAAGGCAGTGGCATAGCTGGTACAGTAGCTGGAAGATTACAAAGAGTGTACAAATAACTGATGTATGACATCAGATCATCACAAATCACTAGTGTCTTTTTTATAGCTAGAACCTGCTAATATGTACTGAACTGACTGACTGACTTTGACCCTATTGTTTAATATTTCCCGCGTTTGCATTGGCTGAATTAGTCGATGCCATTTCTGATTTTAAAAAAATGAGAAGAAAAGGCGTATTTCTCATGCAATATCCCCAAATATTGTGAAAGACTGGAAGCTGTCCACTGTGATGCCAAATGTTTCCCAAAATTTGGTATAATATCAATACAAGCATTAGCTTCACTTTTGCGGGTGCTGAAGTGTAATACGCGCTTATATAAAATACTTGAGTGTCATCCCAATAATTCTCTCTTATAAAGCAACTCTGGAGCTATTTACATTACAATCACATTTCGTTTGTCAAAGCCCATATGCCGAATTATTACTGAGCTTCATCGGGGAGCAGTTTTCGAGGACACTGTGTTGTATTTGAGCAACAGGGTGAGAGACACGATGCAGGGAAGCATGCAGCTTAATAAAAGGTCTTCTCCTAACTGTACCTTTCATTCCAACAGCTATGGTCAATATCTACTCAGTATTCACAAATAATACATGTTTACATAATGATGAAGTAAAAAAATAAATTTGAATTACTGCACTTATTAAGCCATTGAAAACATGATATGGTCATATACAAAAAAAAAGAAATGCACATAGTCAAGATTTTGTGCTTTAAAATCTAAGTCTTGCTACTGATTGTGCCAGCATCAGGTGCTTCTCTTCGCAGGTGTGTGTGGGATGAGTTAACCTGCTATTGTGGTTCTTATTAGACTTATCTACTTTAAATAGTGCATCTGTAGTGGTTAAATATGGCTGAATGATATCCTGTGGTGTTCATTTTAGCTGCTGACCATGTGTTTGATCCGTCCCTTTTCGCTTATATTGCTGCCAACAGAATGCCCAATAGAATAAAGCTCTACCGTTAAAAACCCAGCCTTCTGATCTGTTATCACTCACATCTGACACTAAACAGGTCCGACACACAGGCTCGGTGGCTGTGGTTCTTTGAGTCCTTGACGTCTCACTTCATCAATGCTCTTTAACTCCTCCAACCCAACAGGGGGCAGTGTCCAGGGAGAAGTATGAAGAGGACCGTGCTGTCACCACAGACTTATCCAGACAGTGGAAGTGGTTTTTTTGTTCTGTCCTCTGAAATGTCTGTTAAGAAGGAGGACTGGACGGGCTACAAGGAAAACAGAGGAGTCTTTGGTTGATTTACAGGTCCCCCGTATCCTCACACCTCTCGTCCTCTCATCTGCTCCTGCTTTACAGACTGGACTGATGTCACAGGAAGCTGTCCTCCACCAGGTCACTACAGTCCAGACACATTTCATCCAGCAGTGTGATGTCCTCCAGAGTCTCACCCTCGCGCTTGGCCAAGGTTGAGCTGCTGGAGCCCGTCTCGATGGCACTCTCCTCAGACGTCTGAGAGCTGCAGGGTCAATGAAAAACACAGGTTAGCGTCGTCTCTTACTCAGCAAAGACAATATTAGACGTAATATTAGGCCTGCATGATGTGAGGAAAATGTGCAATGTGCGACAACATTGTTCAATATAGTGATGATGATATAACGTCTTGATAAATAAACAAATACTGAAGTATGCATATTATTTATACAGATTCTATGTCTTTCTACATTAATAGGTAAATGGCCAACATAAAACTGAGTAGCCTATGCCCGCTGCATAAAGAAATAAAATGCATGCTTTTAGTGAACAAATTGCACATAAATACCCAATCATGTGCAATGGTTAATTTAACTAAGCCATTATAACTACCAACCCAGTTTCCAGAAAAGTTGGGACAATTTCTAAAACACAATAAAAACTAAAGTTTGAAATTCCTTAATGAAGTGTTGAACTACAGCAAAACTTTTTTGATTGTGTTGGAGGCATCAAAGTTTACATTTGTTTATGTTTACAAAATATAATTAGGTTCTTTGTAGGTTTTCAGTTAAATGAAGATCTGAACAAATCACAGATATTTGTTTTTGTTGCATTTTAGAAAATGTCCAAACCTTTATGGAAATATGTTTTGTATAAGAGATTAAAGCTTAATTTCATCTCTTCTTTTTCGCCACAAGGTCTTTGTCAGCTACGTTTTCTTTGCTCTTCTCTCCTTCCTCAGCCAAACTGTAACCAGTAAATCAGAGGCTAGCGGTCGACTCGCTGGGTCTTCACCTGACTCGCTCATGTATCCAGGGCTCCATCTGACAGGCCTTGATAGGTTTGTATGCTGAATGTCAACACGCAGCGCAAGTAAATAAAATAATTGTTCTTATTCATCGTGTTTCATTTAGTCTTTCGATGGTGATTACATTGAAATTTATAGGTTAGCACTAATTAGTATGATAAAACTGTGATCCATTTGCATTACCTGTGCCTGTTCCTCTTGCCGTATTCGTCGTCAGATATAGGATCCAGATCGGGGAGAGGAATGATGTAGCCGCTGTCAGAGCTCAGCCGCTGCTCGTCAAATCCGCTCTCTCGGTCCTTCAGCTTGCCCTGGTTCTTGTAGGTGATGCCGATGTAGGCGTCGTCATTTTCCATGCACACCCGAGTCACCGCGGGGTGGTCACTTTTCAGGAATTCATGGTTCACCCTCTCATAGTGCTGCGCCAAAGGACAGGAGGATCCATTAGAAATTAATATGATTCGACAGTTTAAACACTCAGCAACTAAGATGCAAATCAACGGGCAAGTGTAGGCACAGAGTTAATGTGCAAAGTTCCCCTGAGCTGTGGTTTGAGCGAGTAGGTTTTTTTTTGCCAGCTGGATGGTGTAATTCAACTTGGAAATCACACATCCCATCCAAGCCAGAGATGCTAAAATAGAGGTGGTTCCTCCTCTGCCCCCAGCCATTAAAAGCTCTGTGAAGGAGGCCGAGGTAACGCTGTTTTGATGTGCCATGTGAGGTTTAATGGGGTAATTAAGGTTGGAGGCGAGAGCTGGGGCTGCGTCATTACCCAGACTGAGGCCAGCCACTCTGACATCCAACTAGTGCGTTTGCACTATAATCATGTGTAGGTTTTTGTTTTACTGAAACACAGAGCTGTGAGCCTGCACAAACACTCCAAATCCACTCACAGAGGAAGTGGAACAGGTTTAAATGAACCGCCTGCCACTTATTTTCAACCTGTACTTTGCTGGGTAACACTTTTCCATTTAAAAATGTGACTGTCAAAGATTACCAGCAAGTGTAAAAAGATCGAAAGGAACAGAATGTGGAGATCCACTGATGGGGTCAAGAGTGAGCGGCGGTAAATTAGAAACCAGGTGTTACAAAATCACATGAGGACACAAGAGGTCACAAAGAGACTCACCCTCTTGTAGCTGGAGGGCAGCAGAGAAGCGACAGTTTCACTCAGACCGAGGAAAGACGGCCTCTTCTCTGGTTCGCTGTTCCAGCACCTCATCATCACCTCATACCTGAGAAAACAAAAACAGACAATGTTACTGTAGAGAACAGTACATACTGTCCTGTGCCTTGTAATTTTGCCTTGGCTCATGTCAGCAACTGTATGTCACTGTTCAAAACCTCAAAGCATTCCTCATTAGAAAGCTTTATATGTGAACGGTCACTTACACATCATGAGGAGCATGCTCTGGCTTGGACATCCTGTATCCGCTCTTGATCTTGTTGTAGAAGCTCGAGTCCACAACCATCCCCGGGTACGGAGTGCCACCTTCAGAGCAAAACATATTTCAGTCTCTCTTCTGTTTGGATATCATTTACATATACACAGCTTGAATTCGCTTTTATCTAGTGTATCTAGACTTGCAATTTTACTCTGTTCTTATTCCCTATTTTATTTCAATATTTGTTTCAATTAAACTCTTTGTTGGCTCAGCACTTGGAGTTGCACTTA
>JAPQRN010021873.1:6856-19676 GCA_037367275.1 Coranthus polyacanthus | reverse complement strand
TGTTCTTATTCCCTATTTTATTTCAATATTTGTTTCAATTAAACTCTTTGTTGGCTCAGCACTTGGAGTTGCACTTAATGATGCTGTATAAATAAGGTTTGATTGATTGATTTACTGTAAGAGGTGTTAGCAGAGACTCACCTAATGAGAATATCTCCCAGAGGAGGATGCCGTAGGACCAAACATCACTCAGAGTAGTATACAGGTTGTCAAAAATACTCTCTGGTGCCATCCACTTCACTGGCAGAAAGGTCTATGTGTTGAAAAAAAATCACAGTGAAAACCTTAATCAAGCTTGTGAAAAAGCATAGCATGATATTTTTTTATGCTTAAAGTGATAGTGGAGATACTTACACTCCCTTTAGAGACGTAGTTGTTGTCATGCATGATGTCTCTTGCCAGTCCGAAGTCACAGATCTTCACTATCTTCCCCTGAGAGAGGAGGACGTTCCTGGCAGCGAGGTCCCGATGGACACACTGCACAGAGGCAGAGAAAGAGGAGAAACCCGATGAGCCGCTAATATTATTATCAGCATTATTATCGTGTATTTATCTACTCATTTTGATGACGGTCTCGCCTTCCAGTCGTACTATGTTGATATTGTTCATTCAGTTCGTTCTATAGCTTTCATGTGTGAGAATTCCCCTTTCCCTAACGTTACATGCAGCTCAACTTTCGAGGGGCCGAAATGTGTACAAATGTGCGCATTTTTAATGTAATTTTCTGTAAACTCTTCTCTGCTTTTTTCAGCTTTTTTTCACATTTATTTTCTCATTTATGCTGCTGTTTTCCTTTTAACCCTTTGCCCCATTCCTTTCCTTGTTATTGACCATGTTATGTGCCAGTACGGTGCCTCACATTTTGAAAAATACAATTATTTAAAAAAAAAAAAAGATTAGCACCTCATTGCATCACGTACAACTGTACTCAATCCTCAATTCAATCAGTCAACCGCTGTCAAATCAACACATTTCAGTCTCTTTTTCTCGCTCCCACAGCGACTATTTCAGTGTATTTTTTTCAGCTGAGTTCATTTTTAATGCTTTTTCACATTGCTTTATAAAGCATGGTCTTTATGTAAACATGCCAGTTGGAGGGATGGCTGTGACCACTGGATATTTAGGGATAATAACTATGAAGCTGAATGAATAGCTTCTGGCTGCAGTGTGTCCCTGCCTGGTAATTCTAGTCTGGCTGTGCAGCTATATTCAGCCCCTGGCCTCTCTCCTGAGTGGGTTCAGCCTTCACAGGACTGCTTATCACACAACCGCTGATTTCCTCAGTCCCTTTGGCCGGCACAGCTGTCATCATATAGGACACAGCACAAATCCACAACCTGCCATCATTGCAGTGGGAAGACCACAGGACCTATGCGCTTTGCAAGCCACTCTGTGACAGTTAAGCAGCACAAACATCACAAAACTCTAACTCTGCAAACTCATATTCATTCAAAATCCGTTTCACAGCGGCTCTTTGGTCCAACTTACGTTTTTGGAAGCTAGGAACTCCATGCCTTTGGCCACCTGGTAGGTAAAGCTGAGCAGGTCAGTAGTGGTGAGGCCCTCGTTCATGTCATCTGACAGGAGGGTGTCCATCTCGCTCTCTGGTTTAGAAAACACACAAACAAAAAAAAAACCTGCTGAGGCAGTCCGCGAATATATATGTATTGTAAATATAGTACTGGCTACTCAAACCTGGCTTTTACTAATGGCAGGGAGAAACCGGGCATTATTATGCATGTGCTACAATTATCCTCTCCATGTAATTACAGGGCTGTACCAGTCCTAAATTCTGACAAGGGTGTACCCTTCAACCAACACTGACTCAAACACAGCACTAAAGCCAAGCAAACACACACACCAATAACTACAAGGAGAGAGTGAAGAAGAAAAGGATGACATACTGTAGAGGACAGACAGTGCTGTACGTTCTTACCACTTGAGCCTTTCTGGGATGGTGGGTGGTCGTAGTTAGACCTCTGGATGTCTGTGTACTTGGAGGCATTGCTCATCTCCAGCATAGGCACGTACTGAGTGTTATCAGCCTGCTTCATGTCCATGTAATCACCTTTGCTCTCGAAGGACAGGATCACATAACTGTGTGCAAAAACAAGAGAGAGGAATGTGGTTATTGATGAGGTGAGGACAGGTTGTACTGTTTTCCCATGTGGGAATATCGATGATGAGTCGTTACAGCAAGGCTAATGCATTATTTTACTGCACATGTCCTGCTCATTCATGCCAGTGTGTGTCCTTAAATCACTCTTTCTGTCTGGGGTTAAGGAAGATGTGGTTGAGGCTAACATGGTAGCCAGGATTAAATTATGTTATGGTCATTTCGAGGTGTGGTCGGTGTGAGTCATCCGTCAACACAGATGAGCCTCAGACAAGGAGGGACACAGAGAGGGCTGCAGTTTCACCAATGGACGTCTGAGTGGACAGAGTTTAACAGGTACCTCCTACACAATGAAATTACGCTGAAAGCTGAGACCACTTCAGACCACGATTTGATTAGGTGAAGATGCCAGACAATCTCCTTAACCACGGAGAAAATGGTGATAGGGTTACCGATTAGGGATAGGGGAGAATTTGTGTGTCAGGGAGTGAGGTGTGCAAATTGTTGTGTGTATGGCTATAATATTTGGGATTGGTAAAGGGGAACTGAGGTAAAGGATGTCCTTTTGTTTGCATAAATGTGTATCTACAGTAGCATTTGAAATGTCAGTGCATTTATCATTTACACGTTACCTTCTGCTGCTCTCATCCGCAGGGTTTATTCCAAAGATATCCAGGTCTTTTTTATTTTTTTCAGGGTTTAAGCTGAGGAAGTTCTCCCTGTTCTTGTGCAGGTAGTTAACCAGATCTCCGTAGAAGCAGTACTCAGTGATAATGTAGATAGGGCCTGGGAAAAAAACAGAGCACATGAAGCCATGCATCGGCGTCAGTCTGCAGGCTAATCTTATCAGAGGCTCATAAAAGCTAAAAGCACTGTCAAGAGGGCAAGCCTCTACTTTCCCATAAAAAGCCTATTAAAATACCACACCCACCAAGAGCTGAGACAGGCCTGTCAATCTTATTTGGTTTGTTAGTGCTGTAAGTGTGGAAAAATGCCAAATCGGTAAGCCACAAAAGCAAGCGTGTGCACGTTTTTGTCAGCGTGTATGTGGCTGTTATTGTGCGTCTCTATGAGGTGACACTCATAACACAAACAAAAACTAAATCAGACAAAACGAATATTTTATTGCTGTCTTAGTAGTGATCGTATCCAAAACAAGGTGTAATATTCACCTGACTTAGTGCAAGCCCCCAGGAGGTTAACGATGTTGAGATGCGGTCCAAGATGAGTCATGATCTTCAGTTCAGACATCAGGGCCTGTTTCTCACTGGAGCGTGCTGTGGCTGAAAGAAAATACACCAACCATGCCTATCATCACACATCATCAAGCTGTCAAACAAGGATCTGAATTTTATGGTCACTCTATCTTTATTTATCTGGTTTTTTCCCCTTTATCTCCATTTCTTCTTTATTTCCACATCACTCTGACCACCACTATAACTGAATAAAACCTGCCTGTTACGGCAATTCTTTGCTGATGCCATCATTACTTTTATTCACTGATGCTGCGACACTTACATCAGCCATCAATTGTTTTTTTTGTAATATTTTACGATAGTAGCAGTGTCTCTGTCAATAATTTTGCCTGATGTGCATGTAAAATAACTAACTTTAAATAGAAAAAAGATAAATATTCTCAAAACGATCTTACTAGTCTTATACAATCTGCTGTATATAGTATCAGCAAGACTTCAGAGCTAGATATAACATCAGACCAGGAGTTTTTTCACAGCAATATTTTCTGCTCAAAAGGAATTTCAAGAATTTTTTTGAAAGAAAATACACTTTAATTTGTATTAATAAGCTATTCCAGCTAACACTGAGGTACATTTAGTCAGTAAGAAGCTTAAGCAATGTTTTGCATAATATCCCAACAGAGGAACAAGATTGTTTTCCTTATTTTAAGCCTGAGACCATGTGCGCAACTTCTCAATCTAAGAAAATAAATCTATCTTAAATAACTGTGTTTTAGTTAGACTTTTATTCTAGTTTGAAGTAATCTAGCCAAGCAAAACGTGCTTACCCCATTGGCAGATTTTCGCTTTTTAGTAGGGCTGGTTTTATTTGGAACGATATTCATAGGACCTTGTCAGTGAAAAGGAGTGATAGCAGCACTGGATGTCTTGTTAGTTGCATTTTGTTTAACTCACGTTTCAGCATTTTCACTGCCACCTTCATGACAGGTTGGGAGCGGCTGAGCCCATAGGCGGTTCCCTCGACCACCTTCCCAAAGGCTCCAGAGCCCAGGATACGACCTGAAAAACACACGACATAAAAGGCATAGGATCAGTAATCTAGACAGCAAAGCATTAACACAAACACCATCCATGCACTTGGGATGCCTCTGCTTTCTCATCTGTGACTTCTTCAGTAGCTGAATTTCTCCTTGATCACTGAGTCAAACCAAAACCAAAGCCAGCAAACCACACAGCCCAAACCAGATTAGCTTATCACAGCCTCACTTCAAAGACAGACAGTGAGGCATCCTGACCAGAACATCCCTGCAGGGAGGCTGCAATGCCACAACACTACACAGTTTAGCATATTTAAAAAATGACCGTCAGCTCACCAAGCACGAGTCTGTCACGGGGGAACTCCCATCTGGAATCATAGGGGAGCTGCATGGGATCCACATAGATGTACTCGTGGCCGTCTGGACTCACAGACTCTATCACCCTCCAACGGATCTCATATCGTGGTTTCTGGAAGACCGGACACATACGAGAGCTAAGTTTGTCAAGTCGAGCCACGGTAATGTTGAGCTAGCTACTGGGTAGAGGTGTAAGGAAATATTGATACATACAAGGATCACAATATTATGTTTCTTGGTGCTGTATCAATTCTCAAAAACACAGTGTGGTTTTTTAATTGATAGTTTACGTGCAGATATTCACGGCAGACAGTGGTTTATTTTGACTACGATAAATATTTTCCTAAAAGATTTTAAAATGATCAATGAATAGCCTTAGCCACAATATTGCAATATATCACAATATATCAAATTGTAACACCTTTATCATGATACATATTTTGTTACTGGCAATACACGGCCGTTACGACCAGGCCTCAGATTTGACTTTTGAGATGGTTTATCTATATTTAACAGTAATTCTTAGCCATTAAACTGTATGTGGGCAAAGTCTGCCCACAGATATGGAACATGGAGCATTACTACTTGCTGGAAAAAACTAATCTTTCATGTAAATTGGCCATAATTTCAACAAATAGACAAACAACCCAAGCACAGTCCTGAATAGAAATGTTAAAATAGATTGATTATCGCAACTCTTATGATTTTTAAGCTGGCTTTACAACAATGCCAGAACTATTTTTTTTTTATTAGAGTCCAATTGAAAGCTGCAAAAGAGGGAATGAGTGAGTGAAAGGGTGAGCAGACGAGAAAAGAAGGATAAATGCAAAGTGATGGCACCGGTACCTGTTTCCAGATAACAACCAAGACAATGAGTGAGATGATGACAATGACCAGGAGCACCAGCACAGCAGCAGCTACAGTCAGCTCAGGGTGAGGGCCTGTTCAAGGGGAGAGTCAGCAGTCACACATGTTAGATGGAGACAGCATTAATCACACGGATGAAACATTCGTAGGAAATGCGAGTGGTGAATAAAAGATCTAACGAGTTAACAAAGTAAATTCAGTGCTGCATAAGAAATGTTGTCTGGCAGGATAAAGAGAAATCAGCAGGGTGTACAGGTGACTGGGACCAAAAGGTATGCTGTGAAGATAAGATGGAAGTGGCGGCAGTGGGGGGATGGGTCGAGGCACTCTCCAAAAGGGACTTTCTGTAGGATTAGAGGGTGAGGGAGTGAAGACGGGGTTGTAAAGCTCATCTGGGAGAACCAAATGGCCTAATGATCTCTGGCTTTTCGGAATTATTTCTCAGGCTAGAAAGCCCCTTCCTCACAGCTAAAAGAATAGTCCCCTCTCAGCTGTCTCACCACAAAGCCATCATCTGACAGCTGCTGCTACACTGACAGCACTAACTCAGCCACAAACACAGGCACTGACAAAGCCTGCCACACTTTGAGTGTCAGAAATGGAAGTAACTTTGGAGGAAACAAGGTGGAAACAACAACATCAGATGTCAAATGAAAGACGGGTAAAAGGAAAGTGACATCAGGGCGTTTGCTGCGTTCTTACCGTTAGACACCAGTTTGACCTCCCTGCTGACTGCGGCCATATCGTTCTTGGCCAGGCAGCGCACCGCCAGTGTGTTTTCCAGATGACCAAACATGACTTGACTCTCCAGGTTATCGTCCTCGTCCATGTGGGAGTCCACGGAGATCTCCGTGGAGTTGGCAGCGAGGGGCACCCAGGAAGATGAGTCATTGGCACAACTGTACGGGCGCAAACAGAGAGCGATATGAAGCGGAATTCATTCAAATGTGTACCAAAGTATGAAAACATTCTCAATAACAGAGGAGAAAACTGAACTTACTGTTTGATGTTTTTGCAGACAAACCACTCTACCTCTGGAGTGGGCTGCCCTCTAGCAATGCACACCACAGACTGGCCTGTGGCCGAGCCGTGGTGGATGTCCATCAGGTCCACAATGACTGCAGGGACTGTAACACAGTAAAACAGAGAGGGACGATCAGAGATTCTGTGAAAGCACTCACTATATTGAGTTCACCATTTTGCAGTGCTGTCTGAATGTATAGGGAGAGTTATTATACCCTATGTAGTTACTCAAACTATCCCAGTGTTTTACAGATATGGATATTACCTCACATTTACCTTAATTATGTACATACAAACTACTCATCCATAATCATACTGTGGTGTAACTGACATTTGTCACATGTACAGTATTATCCACTTTTCTTGCACAAAACAAACAAAAAACGTAAGACTTTTATCTCACACAATTCCACATCTGTGTTCAAAAACTCCATTTATTGCTCACTTCTGAATGAACTACTTAAGAGTTCATTATGTAAGCAGTACTGAGGGACTGATTTTTGACACGGCCTGTAACTGGAGCTAAAAGGTTGTGCGTATCAAAGGAAATAAATGTAATGAAGGGCTTGGGACATTCCTCTCTCTGACCTTTAACCTGCAGGATAAAGCTGACGCCACGACTTTGGTTTCCACTCTTCACTTGCATGGTATAGTTCCCGCTGTCCTCCTCCTTGGCTCGGATCAAGGTAAGAACACTGAGGTACCTGCACAGAATACCACAACCATACAATAAGCACGCAGTCATAGAAGTTCACAGTCACACTAAACCCTAATTACAGGCCAACCTGTGGGAATGTTACTGTGAGCTTGTCATTAGTTCTGCTGTAACCAGCGGACCGTGATTGACTGTCTCACCTGGTCTCGCTGAGCTGCCGGAGGCTGGTGGAGATCTCCGCTGTCACATCACCGAGTGGGAGGCCATCTTTGAGCCAAGTGACGTGAGCACCGGGTAAAGCGTTGATTTCGGCCCTGAACTCCCGCACCTCATCGAGCTCCGCCGATTCGTAAGCGTCAAATTCAGGCTTAAGGTCTAGAAACTCACTCGCTGTTAAAAAGACAGGAGATTTATCAAGACAGGAACTATAACAGTTTATTAAGTAACACCACATGCAATTTGATGTCGGTATAGAAAGATACCGCTTTCATACCAAAGACTGTAACACCGAGTTGCTTTGTCTGGGTGTCACTGCTAATAACATCGGTGATGGAGCAAGTGTAGATGCCGCTGTCTTTAGGTGAGGCCTGAGGGATCGTTAGGGTGTAAAGGATTTCCTGATTCCTCTTATTCTCTTGCACTGTTTTGATGCCACGGTTTGCCTGTTAAACATAAAGGGACGCCTCTGAGTTTCAAACAACGTTGCAAAAGGAGAGGCTGGGTTGTACCATCAAGGATTCATTTTTTATAAATCCTTCTGCAATTATGTTACACCAAACTAAACATTCTGAAAATTAAGGAATAAATTGAACCCTGTTTTTAAAACTCAGTTTAGTTGTTACTCTAAATCTAGATTCGACTTAATTCTGTTTCAACAAAAACCTAAACTCCAATAGAAAATATAATCCAGTATTAACTTTAAACTTACACTTGAGGTCAGTTCAACTTTTAAAATGTCAAATCTGGATTTGCTCATTTTAAACCTAGTTTTGCTTATATCTGATTTAATTCATCTTTGCTGGTGCAACCCAGTAATTGTGAATATCTGAAACCGAATGCTGTCTGAAACCAAAACACAGTGAGTTTGAAATAGCCTTTTTCACCGCAGACATTTTGAAAATGCACATGCGTTATTACTTTAATTCACAATGGCTGCGTTCCATGTAGGTGCATCAGCTCCAGGGTTTTGGTTTGTGCATGCTGGCCCGCTGGCATGGATCTCTGGGACATTTAAATGGAGCAGATCCATCATTAATGCTATTAGGATCACCTGTGTTTTTCCTGCTGCGACGAGCCAAAATGTCTGCTGTGAAAAAGGTCTATTGTCTGTTGTGCTGCATAGGTTTGACTTGTGTTCTCACCAGTTTTCCAGGATATTTCCAGTGATCCTCCAGAATCTCAGATCCTCGAGCCAGACAGGAGACAGTGATGGTCTCTCCTACCAGCAAAGCAGTCCTTTTGGCAGTCAGCTCAACGTGCAGAGCGTTACCTGAGATAAAACAAATGACGGCGTCAAACCTCCTTTGTCAGGACACCAATGTATCCATACAAACGCTATCCATGCAAACACACACCTATCCAGCCATGGACGATGTATTCGCCGCTTTGGTGTTCCTCTCCATTTATGACAGCCTTACAGACGTACGTTCCAGCGGTGAAAATACCCAAAGCGCCCCTCTTGCTGTCATAAACGCTAGGCACTGGCTGCTGGGTGTCAACGTTAACCAGGGTCACGTTAGCGCTGGGATCAGACACGCGACACTGAATCTCCATCTCCTCGTGGTCAGACAGGACATGGTTACCAAACGGCACCGGTGATGGCACGAAGGGTACGTCTGGATCTGAATTTTAAAATAATCATTTCTTTAGCCAGGTAATAAAGTAACACTACACAATAAAATAGCAGAAAGCACCTAACATGTATAAAGTTGCGGTGTGCTTCATACCTGGCACATAGATGTAGACGCTAGCGTCTTCTGTCTCCTCAGTGCTGTTTCGACTGTAGAAGCAGCTGTAGTAGCCGGTGTGCATCGCCGTGGCATTGTCCACGGTGATAGTGGTGACAAACAGGCCGCTGTTGTCCTCCTGCGTCTGCTCGGGAACATCGAGCGGTGTATCCCAGGCTAGTTTTGCGTTTCCCCGGCAGGTCAGGGTGAAAGGAGTGTGGAGGGGCACAACCATCTCCTCCACCTGTGGCAGGAGCACAGGAGCTATGGACGGTGGGTATATCACTGCAGTGGGTGCTGAAAGAAAGAAGATGCACACAGTGCTCAGTAACAGTCACTGATCCTGTCTATATACATTTACAACAATCTCTTTGCCTATCTTACCTTTTACTTTGAGCTCAAAGGAGAACTGAGCACTACGCGAGCCACTGACGGCTCTGATGGTATACTTCCCGTTATCTTTCTCCAGCGGCTGCCGTAATTTCAGAATGCTTTGATATCTGAAAAGAAAATGAGCACAATACTTTTTTATGTAAAGAAACGGGCTACTTTTTTTGTGTAAAATAACACTAGCTGCTTTACAGTTTTATAATATTCTTCCTGCGTCAGATAGCTGCGACACATGGAGCAGATGTGACGGTGGTAATGAAGTTCTTTGCCAAGAAAACAATTATGTTGCTAAACTACTCTGAGAACCGAAACTGCAAACACTAATTTCTCTCTAAATAAATCACAGCCTTTACTCTCACCGATTTCCTTCGAGGTGGCTGGTTTTGGCGAGGACGTAGTAGTTCTCTGGTATGTCTTTGTCATCTTTCAGCCATGCGACTTTGGGAGCTGGGTAGGCGTCAATTAGGATTGTAAACTCTGTCTCCTCTAAAAGACTCACAAATTCCGTCGCTAAAATCCCGCTGTGATCCAGTGCCACAAAGGAATTCTCCTCTGAAGTGAGAAACACAGAATTGGAAAAAAAAATACATTTAGAAGGCGATAAGAATGCGTCAGCGATGGTGAGCAGATTAATGAAAAGATGTGGCCAAACGCAAGGACTGAGATGAAGGACAAGTGACAGAGATGGCCTGTGGTGAAATGGAAGACACACATCTGTTGAAGCCATCCCGTAAAAAACACAGTATCTGATGTCGAAAGCAGAGGCGAAGCTTTACAATCAGATGGTAGCAAATGGCTTTCACACGCCACTAAAGGCACCTTAAGCACATATACGAAACCACAGAAAGTTCACCTGAATGACGAGGAGAATATTAAATGTACATTAATGTAACTGTGTGGGTTTTCATATTATCTGCTGAGAGAAGACTTACCAAAGACGGTGACAGCCACACTACTGGCTCTGACCTCTCTGCTAATTTCATTGGTGACAGAGCACTCATATGTCCCGCTGTCCTGAGAGGTGGCTTGTGGGATACTGAGAATATAGATGACCCGGTCAGGAAAAGTGTGCTTAATCTGAACAGCATCCACAGCCTGTAAGAAAAGAAGAACAATATGGGTTTGAGATCGCACTAACAGGAATAAAAAAAAAAGAATTATTGGTAATAAGATATTTGAATTTAACTCTGTGTTTTTCCATTTTTCGAGCTAAAGCGTATCAGGATCTGTTTGACGTGCTGCTAAAGGCTAATGGTTAAAACACTTGTTAGGCCACAGGAGATAAATCAGGATCACAGGGCCTTTTTAAAAGCCTGTAATTGCAACTGAGACCAAAAACCAGGAGTCAGGAGTCCTGTGTTCCTATCCTCACTGTCTCTGGAAAAGGAATTAGAGGAATCCCATGTAGAAAAAGAGAAAACATGTTATACAGATCAGGAATGTGAACATAAATATAAACAAACATAAATTGCATATGAAACTCTCTCTGATCCTCGAGGCTAACACTTCAAAAGCACTAAATGTTTAGCTGGCTGTCATGTGTAGACAGCATCTATCCACGTCTCAAGGTAAGAGGGGTCAAAGGATTTACTGTCCCCCCTTTTCTCTTCTTTTGAACTGCTTCCTTCCCTCAAGACATTTGTCCTAAACTCTCCCGTCTGTGTCTCGTGAAGTTAACTGCCGAGCTGTTTTGGCCGACGTCCTCATAATGAAGACACAACATTCAGTCGCTGCTTTCCTAACACATACTTTGTAACCACTAAGGGCCGTCCTCAGAGCTATATTCCACTTGGCACTGCTAGCTTTCGCGTCCAAAACCATTATTCGCTAATTTAAGGCTCGGTGATGCTGGTGAGGAAATGACATGGAAATATGACAGGGGGTTGAAGGAAATAGTACAAGACAGACAGGAGCCAAGGCTGAGGAACTGATTACGGATGAAGCCACAAAAGAAACGAAAATTGAAATAAAACGACGAAAAAAAGAAAAAAAAAAAACACATGGAAAAAGGAAAGTAAAGCTGGTACTGGGATGCGTCTTGCCTGTTTTTTCGGGTGAAGCCACTGCTGCTGAAAGCCCGGTCCAGCTGGAGCGATGCAGGTGATGTTTAAAGGCTGACCTGCTCTCACTGTCTCCTCACTGGCTTTTACTTCCACCTTGAAGTCCCCCACGTCCGCGATGTCTACAGCCAACCAGAGAGCAGATATCAGCATCTCACAGGCTCTCGTATAGTGACAACTTGGTTAACATGAGCTCATTTATCACAGAGTAGGTCGTCATTACTTACTCACACACACACACACACACATAGGGTGAAAACAGGCACGTTAAGTCATCTCCCCCTGTGATAATGACATAATGTCAAGGCTCTCATGCAGTGAGATCACCCCGTAGGCCTCTTGAGGTAAACAGAGTTGGGGAGTGATTCCAGCTGTGCAGTATTTTCTCTGTCTTCTCCATCTCTATCTCTATCTATATCCTGTCACTTTAGAGTTTTTTTAAAACACAATAACAGATTGAGGCTTGCACATTCAAACCGGTGATACGCCATGACAATCCCGTTACATTCAGAATCTTTTCATGCACCACGCCCATAGACTCTTCCTCTCCGTATGCAGGGTTTTGACCTAGGTTTTCAGAGGGCCTAGATGCTGTCTGGGTTCTCATGTTTTCCCTTTTTAATAAACTTCTGGGACCATTATTATCACCATATCTGTATATCAAAATCTGGAAAAGCTAGATGAGAAATAAACACCCAAAAAGCCACCGGAGACGAACCACAACCAAATTTTGACCTAGTTTTGAGGCTTTCCACATTGATTTTACATTAATTTGGCATACGAGGTGCCTAAAATGGCTTTGCTGATGCATCCCAAGCCACACGATGGTAGGGAAATCCCTGTATGGTGTGTATATGTTCGTTATTGTTGACAAACCTTCATTCTCCACAGTGTACACGACACTTCGAAACGTCTGTCCGTTCACTGTGGTCTCACACTGATACTGCCCAGGAGACAGGCTGCTAAAGAAGCCCATCTTGTTGTCATAGAAGGCAGGCATCTCCTCTCCACTGGGGACGCTCCTCAGGATAACATGAGAGTAGGGGTCAGACACACGGCAGGAGATGGGCACTCCAGTCATGTCCATGGGGACAACCAGGTTCTCAGGCGTCTCGGGGACAAATGGAGTTTGGGGATCTAGCAGTTTAAGCAGAGAAAAGACATCACAGGTTA
>JAPQRN010021872.1:0-31051 GCA_037367275.1 Coranthus polyacanthus | reverse complement strand
GGGGTGGAGGTGGGGGGGGCACCAAAGGGTCAGTTTCCATTTCCACCAGGACCCCGTTAAAATGTCTCCAAGAAGCTCCTCAACATTTCTTTCTGTCAGAGCGCACTATGTAGAGCAGAAAGATCAACAGGGGGATTCATGTCACGCAAAAATAGTCTAAATCCATCATAGTTCATCGGGCAAGTCCAAAACGGGACAAACCAGACTCTCCTTCTCTCTTCTAACACAAAACATGTCCAAAATATGTCCAAATCAAGAATATATCTCCCAAGTAGTCCTCTCTTTTAATGGCTCCCCTCAGCTTTGACCTTCACAGTGTGCCAGAAAACCGGACTTCCAAAATAAACAGTGAGGAGGGCGCTGGGTTTCCACAACACAGTGCCTAGGCCCAGACCTCAGCCAAACCAGGAGTGGGAGAGTCACGCCTCAAAAACCTCACAACAGCTCCTAGTGGTTAGTCTCACACAGCCAGACCTACTGCATCTCCACAAATTGTTAGCACTGGGCCAGTTCTGGAGAAAAGTCCAGCTCAATCCACAATCATTCTGGAATAGGGGTAAAAAGTGGTGGGTATTTCTTTAAACCTGACCTTCCCTTGGAGACCTGTTTTCACTGAGTAAAACAGCTTGCATCGAAATACTATGATTTGAATGGACAGACATCTCCAAACTTAGCGATCTCTATATCAGGAAAAGGCAAAAATAACATTTCCTGTGCAAAGAAGAGACGTTCAAGAGACAGTAGAAACAGCAGAAAAGTCCGTCATGTGTTTGTGTATGAACTGTTAGTTGGTGACTAGTGTGTTGCTTGCTGGTTGCTAACATTAATTGTTTTTGCTGCGATTCGAACATTCCATCCTTGACTCGTGGGCTTGTCTGTAATGTGGATTAGTCAGTAAAAAAAAAAAAAAATGTGGCAATTGATGCAATTTTTCTAAGTTTGAGCTTGAAAAGTATGGAAACCCTCATTTTGGATGAAACACACTCGTCTTTGCAAAATTGTGCGCAGGGAGAACTTGTTTGGTCGGAACATCTGCACATGGGGAAGCGAACCGTGGTATTAAAACGACAAAATCCAAAAAAATGAGCTGTTAGCTTGCAGGTTGCTCTTTCACACTTGGAAAACGGTAACATGCAGATAGAGGAGGAAAGGAGAACGCTGACTGAAAAGGTCACACAATGTGATATGATATGTCATGTGATAACAGAAAAGTTTATATCATTTCATATCATACTCTATCACTTATGAATCGTCCACAAGCACAACTCACTCTTTACCTGCTGAAGTAGGTGAACTGAACCAGCGGAGGTGCCCACAGAACGCACCCAAAGCTTACATCTAAGGGTTTAGGGGGTAATGTTTCCCATTGGACTGACCACATCAGTCTATTCTCCAACTCCAGGATATTTTCAGAAATTTCCATTTCTTTTCACAGCATCCAGCCATTCACATTTTATGAGCAACTTGAGTCAACTGGTACAGTCACAAAAAATAGCCAAAAAAATAGCCACACCAAATTAACTTCTCCTTTGTTTGAACATAGAAACAATTCATGTGGTTGTGTGTTTTTTTGTAATTCGACTTCACAATTTGCCATGACACACTTGAATCATTTCACAATCTACTTTTGCAACTTTCTGATGAACTGACACGACAGGGCAGCAGTCAGGAAAGTGATGAGGGTAACCTACATTTCAGGGGAATGTTTGACACACTTTAAACGTGTCATACATTTGGCAGCTTGAGGAGTTTATGGCTTATTTTAGAGTCAGAGACCAGCCTCAAGGCCAAGTATGAGGGATAGAAGTGTCTTTGACAGGCCTGTAAAGTGCCGTCATACACCACTAAAGAGGAGCAGATGACCTAAAATCCTCTTTAAATAAAGCATATTGCATGTTATGAATTCTATAAATTGATTAAAAAAGTAATATTACACTTTTATTGTTGTAAGTTGTTTTTATTGTTATTCAAGTTTTGTACTTGACTTGAAATTGATTACAGAAAATAGCATGTTTTGCACTCGATAAGTGCGTGTGATTACATGTGATTACAAGTGGCACATTTTGCTGCCACTTAAAACTAATTCAGATCAGCTGGTGTGATGCGACTGTGCAGTGATTTTGGATCCTGCGTGGGTGTGTCTGTTTTTATTGCGTCATAAAATGGCAGAGTAAAATAGCTTCTATACCAATACTATGATTGGAATTGCACAGACATCTCCAGATCAGGCAGTCTCTGCATTGCACTGTACTATACTGTATCGGGAAAGGGCAAAATAATATTTTTGGTACAAGAAGAGATGTTTAAGAGGGGGTATTTTGGCAGCAGAAAAGTCCGTCAGTCGTGTGTTTGTGTATGTCAGTTGGTAACTGTGTTGCCAGCCAACGTTTGTGTAACACATTTTGCTGCTGCAGATAAGTCATGGTGTCAGTGCAGTGAGTCTGGATCATGAGTGGACGTGTCTGAGAAATCCCAGCTTATGCAGCGGCAGCAGCGTTTAAAGAATCAATCTAACTTGTGTTAACCAAAACGGGATCTGTCAATTCACACATCACCCAGATACTGAAACACGGGTGCAGTCCAAAAATGAAGTGACCCGTAAACATATACTGATACATCACATAGATGAGTGGGAGCTGTGATGTGGGCAGACACTGAAAACACTGACTGTTTCCCACCTGAACAAAGGCAAACAATTTTGGGCACAGCGGACAGGAAAAACTGAATACTGACCTGCTTCAGTCTTATTCTTATTCTCAAAATGATTCACTGTTTTCAGGCATTAATTCTCTGCAGCGGTGTCCTTGCCGTCTGTTGGGCTGCATCTCCTTCAGAGTGTGCTGCCGCTGCCGCCACCTCACAAAACACCTCATCATTCTTACAGATCCAACCACCCGGGTTCCTATTTACTTGAGTCTGTTCCCATTCATCATCTGATATATCTAATCACGTCTCCGGGGCAGTCCTGTCACTCTGTGGTGACCTTCCAGCAAAATAAAGGCATACAATAAGACACAACGACGAATGGGGACTGCACACACAAACACACACAGGATAAGGAGTGTAGACTGGTCATCATGAGACACGTGTAAACAGGAATTGAGAGACGAGGTTCTATGTAATCTCTCTCTTCCATATGTAAAATTTATACAAACTTACGAGCAACAGTTGAATATGTACACATCCTGCTGTCGTCTGCTAAAGCTAAGGATAACTCAAACAACCTGTGGCAAAGAAATTCCACTGAGGCACAGAAAATGCAAAGCATTGTGTGCCTAAACTCACCTTCACTTTCTACGAGGTGAAATGGACGGCAAGTTGTGGTGCACGGAAATACACACTGGGCTTACACAAAAACACACACACAAGGTGAACTCTTTACAGCAACCAGACGTCTCTCTCATAGTGTGATAACTAAAAAAAATAAACAAAAAACATCTCGTTTCAACAACTCATAACTAAAGAAATTCAAACCATGTTACACGATCTGTTCCTGCATTGTAAATTACAGTTAAAACTAGATCAATAAGCCTTTATGTAAGATTGCAAGTCTCTTAGATCAGGGGGGTTTTGTAATCTATTGAAATATTAATATAATTATGTACAGAAATGTGATATCATGACAGATGTTTTATATGTACATTAGTCTTCATTTAAGATATCAAAACAAGTGACATTCACATAATTGCCCCATTAATGAAGAATCTGAGAGTAACATGGCAAGTTATCAGGAAGTCTTTCCGTTCTCCCATTTACATCTATGATCCTCGCATCCTCATGTTGTTGACTCCATTTTCTAGCAAACGCAGATGAACTTCACTGTGGCATTTTCTGGTGCAAGTCTGCAGTGGTTAAAAAAATAACACTGTGGCAAAACAAGTCCTATTAAAACACAACCTTAAATTAAAAAAAAAAAACTACCTTTTACTGAAGCTATGGTCGCTCTAGCATCTGTAAAAATAACAAAATCTGGATCACTTCATTCATTTCAGCTCTCGAGTGACTCTGTGAGGATGGAAGGAAGCCGTTTCTATTGCAGGAGACAGTTTCCCCAGTGTCAACAAATGTATAACGCCCGTTACTCATTTTTCTAGCTAAGAAGAGGGAAGAAGAAAAGACGACAGGCAGGAAAGGCCAGACCCAGGCCGGTATCCCCAGCCACCTATCTACTTAAGGGTCCCCTCACACGCCACTTCACCTCTGTCATCACCCAGTCACATGAGGCAAAGAGACACTTACTCTGCCTCTAATGTCTCATTGTTTCTGCGTTTGAGTCTATACATGGAGGTATAGCTAAACACAAAGTAAAGCTAAAGCGCCTCTGTTGAAAAGGCAGCCAACCTCCTCTGAGCCATCATTCTGTCCAGGGACAGTGAAAAGAGTGTGTCTTGTAAAGTGCAAATATAAATTTAAACGTCTAATTATAGCTGTGTAACTCCAATGGACAATCATCTGGGCACTTGTAGAAAAAGGCTGAAAGGTGTACCATAAGGACTCAACCATGACACGCAGCAAACTGGATTGGAATATTTATCGTCTGACAATAGCAACACGTACAAATGAAGACTAAATGCTTTGATACGACAAAGGGTGTAAAGATGAACAGCACAATGACTGTCAAGTGGAATAATCCATATCCATTTATCGCTATAAGGATTTGCAATAAAGATGTGCCACATAAAAATGTAACAGCTAGGCAATAGGCTTTTTCTCATTTTATAAGACAGGAACAAAAACAGATGCCAGACCTTGTAAACCCTTGTACCACACTGTTCTAACAGTTTTATGTGCTTTTTGTAAGTAGATGATTCTTCTCTGCTAGTTCAGCAGTACAGTGAAGCTGGAAAGTTTCTACAACCACGCACTGCAAGTAGTGCAGCAGTGACATACATTACATTTTTACTTACACAGTTTAACAAGGCTTCCATCTGTCATACAGACAAAGCAAATACCTATAAAAGCTCAACGATGAGCATTAGCAGGTTACTTCTTTTTCAGCAGCTGGCCTCTCGGTGACCAAACTGGGTAATAAAAAAAAAAAAAACAGTGAAGCAAGCAAGGGAGAAACAATACCATCTGCTCAGCTGGTACGACTGGCATCTCAGGACTGGCCTGTTCCATGGATACTAAAAGACGAACACTGGTCTGAAGGATAGATTGTGTGTAAGAAATGAACAGAGTGACCATGAAATCACTCGGTTTTTGGACGGCTGTTTTGAAGCCATCCAAAACCATTTTGGCTGTTGCCATCTTGGCTTTTTGAAGCCATAAGTGACCATATTTGGACAACAGGGCAGAGCTTCGGGAGTGTGAGGGGTGATGTGCGAGCTAAAGCTAGCTTCATTAAACTTCTGCTCAACAAAATCATTTCACGGTTTCTTTAGTGATTTGAAGTAGTTTATTGAAGCTCGATTATATTTTTTTTTTGTGACTCAGCAGCCAAGCAGTCAATCACCCCTGTCAGTTAAATCCTGACACAGCAGGCCCTAAAATCTTATCGACCGAGGAGTAACTTCAAGAAAGGCCAGCAGAACACTTATTAGAGTGTCCAAATAAAATGAATATGACCAGAATGACTCCTGGAAAAAAATTGACTTTGTATTTATAGAGTGCAATGCAAGTCTACAGGAAACAAGGTTTTTTGAAGCTCTGAATCTGGTGG
The DNA here is from genome assembly GCA_037367275.1 of Coranthus polyacanthus. Lineage (NCBI taxonomy): Eukaryota > Metazoa > Chordata > Actinopteri > Kurtiformes > Apogonidae > Coranthus > Coranthus polyacanthus. The sequence goes on along the minus strand of JAPQRN010021872.1, from coordinate 25,389 downwards.
CCATCGGTGATATGACACTTGAAGATACTTCCACAGTGGCTTCACTTTCAAGCTACAGTTGTTGTCCACTGTACAAGGTACAAAATGTGCCTTTTGTGCCAAGTATCCCTGAGGGAAACATCCCAAAGAATAGTGTGACTAATAGTGTAAGTATCACAATTTTACCCTTAAATTGCTCACCTCCTTTATTGTCCTCCTGCTGTTTTTGTCACTGAAAGAGGAAATTTGGGTGAGGCTCGATACTGAACTGTAACACTTTCCCAGAAGCAGGACCGAGGGACCATTTCTATCCCCCCCCAATGACACAATAAAGAAATAAAAGGATGTCTTAGACAAAGATATACTTGTGGCTGAGCTCTATATATAGCTGCCAGAGGAGAGGCCAAAGTGGTTGAGGGATGAGGGAGGGTCTGCATTGTTCGAGTTGTCCACAGTGGAAACTTTACTGCCGGTGCTGATGGACCAAGTGATAACCCTCAGCACAGACTAGGGGTAATAAAGCATTACGAGAGACCACACACGCAAACAACTCTGTGCGCACAAACACACACACACACATTTTTATATAAATATATATGCTGTAAAACTAGCAAATCCCCAGTGGCAATTTCAGAAACAAAAGGGAAATCAGTGGGGAGCAGTGGAACCCCCACCCAGCTGTTTGAAACAACACATTGAACACAGCATTTTAGCTCATCCTTGCGATCTGTGTCACTTCCCAGAAGCAACATTTTATTAAACTTCTGCACAATTTACATTCTTTCAGGCTTGTGCTTTCCCCTGGTTCCACAGTTTATGCTCTGGCAACTGTCTCCTGGCAGCAGATCAATGGTTAAAGAGACCTGTATTGATCTCATACAGTGATCAACAAGAAAACTAATAAACTGCATTAAATATACATAATATTTTTGTGTAAATGTTACTTGTTGGAAAAACATTGGAATTTTGACATATTAATGTGGGCACAAAAAGAGTAAACAGTGACAGTAAAACGTATCAGCTGCTTACTTTGATGCAATGCATGTGTTATCTTTGGAGTCAGAGTTCATACACCTTAAGTAATCAGAAAAACTAGTCCTTCTAATGCTAATTATTTGCTCTGTGTAAGCAATTTGCACAGTAACAGGCGATGCAGTGGGCTTCCTCGCCTTCATTATTCAAACATTTGCACCACAATGCTTACTGCTGCTGCAGCATCTCATTGAAAAGACTAAGTGCTTTTATATATTCCTGCTCCAGCTTCTCTTCAAGGTCACCTTTTATACCCCTATGTGATATCTATTGAAAACCTGATTGTGCTAAATAACTGCATTGGCCTCTGGCTGCTTTCATTAGAGCATGCAGCACCTCTGACCAACTATCACCGACTAATGATTTTTCAGTGTGTCTGACTAATAGTCAATATCAGGTATACTTTAGAACGCAGTAATTATGTTCATGTATTTTGATAATACAACATATTCAAGGTCTATAACTGTTCTGGGTCTTCATTTTCTCCAGAAGTGAGACCGAGAGTAGGAGGACTAATGATGGAGTAATTAAAGCAGGCGCCAAGCTCCAACACCACAGCAGCTTGCAGAAGAGTAACACTCAATGCCGACCCCCACCACCACCAGCACCCCACAGCAGCTGGCCCTCGATTTGCATCTCAGGGATGAAAACATCATGCGCAATCTGGATGCAGCACACTAGCTGATGCATCAAACACAAGACAAATATTTCCATAGACAATGTATCATCACCAATCTATTTCAGCAGTGATGGAGCTAAGATTGCACCGATCAGATTCTGATAAAGTCTGATACTGGCTCAAATAGCTTCAAATAGATTCAGTATCAGTGACAATGGGGCTGATCTATGTTTACGCCTAAATTAAATACAATTACAGCATACAGTTAGGGTCAGGGTGATATACTATACTGTCCAGGTGCTATGACCAATAGCATGACTCCTCAGCAGGAATCCCCCACAAAACAGCCAAAGCAGAAGGCAGAAGGAAAAGTATAGTCAGTACCAGGTCCTGCCTAATGACTTGGCCAGACCTGCTTCTTCTTTTTCAGACTGGGGCCATGATGGAAAAAAAACAATGGCCTTAACTGGGAAATATTCACCCAGCGCCTTTACATGGAACAGAGACAATAAGACTCTCCATCAAAGGCTTAGGGTTAAATAAACACCCGTCCTACAGGGAATGTGTGGCTGAGTGCGTATGGGAAAAAGATAAAGGGAACTGGTGAGTGTAGAGGACTCTGCGGGGGTTAAAGAGAGTAAGAAGGAGAAGAGGAGTGAAGAGGAGCCTCTTCTGTGGATTCATCACCCACAGCATAGCACAGGAACAAATGAACAAAGCCTGAAGGTGAAAGCATGCTAATAAACACCTTCCATGAGTTTGCAAATGACCTTTTTTCTAACTTCCAAAACAACTTCATCGCTGCATATCTTGGACGTTTGCAGATCTGGGCCTGACATGTGATTTTCATTATATGCCCTTCAGATGTGTTGGCAGACACTATTTTGTCAGCTGAATTTTTTTTCAGAAATCCATTAGTAAGAGATGTTTTTGTAGCTGTGAAGAGCAAGAGGTCAGGAGTTTAAGGGTGTTTTCAAGCCAATAGTTCATTTGTTTTTGAACAATCGGTGGATGAGCTGGTAAATTGGTGCATTTTCCTCTTGGGTCAGTGTTGTTTCACATAAAAAAAAAAAAGTTTCAAGCAAAGCAAAATGCATCACCAAAGGTCACATGGGAAGGCCATATGTCACTTCATCCTCCAACTGGTTTCTAGTAGCCGTTACTTTTGTTCATGCACATTCCGCTCTGCAAAACGCAAAATGCAAACCTTTTAGTCCAAATGCTTTGTAGTTGGGTCAGACCACGTTCACGCCACAAATGAACGGTTCATTTGGGATCTGGCCATTTCTGTCAAATGTTGGCACCCAAGTGTGATATGTTCACACCGACCCAAACAAATGGTACCGAGGGAGGGGAAATGAACCAGAGTCTAATTCAACCAGACATTAACAGCATAGGTTTGAAAATGCTGCAAGAATGAGTTAAACGGCTCCTATTGTCACTGTTCACAGTAAGTCTAAAACGTGTTTATACAGACAGACTAAAAATCTCCAGAGTGACGTTTCTGTGCATCATTCTAGATCATCATTCATTGCAATGATCACCTAGCTGAGCTCACTGCTTAACTGCAAACAGCTGTATATTCCTGGAGGAATCAAGCTATTTGTTGCTTTGAACAAATGTGGATAAGCTTGAACCTTTCCCAGTTCCTCAAGTTAAATCAAATGGCTTTACTCACATTTCAACCGTAGACAAGTGCACAATGAGCTGACACATGTTGCCACATAAAACACAGGACTGCATAAGGTGCACATGCGCAAATAGTGTCTGAATATTCAAAAACAGGACAATAAAGCACTGAACAGCCTACCCAGTTCAAGTGTGGAAGAATGAAGTGTCAATATATAAATTTATAAAACAAAATATCACAGCACAAGACACTTCTGAGGCTTGAATAGCACAGGGTAGCAACAGGATATATTTGCATCTTCGATTCACAACAAACGGCAGCCTGTTGCACTTTTAGTATTTGAGTCTCGTGAACTCCCCATAAAAGCAAACAAAATTGGTCATTTTTTATTTTTTACTGTAAAACAGCTGCATGAAAGTTTTATCCATGTTTACTCAGTGAATACAATATGCCTCTATTTTGACCTAGTGCAAACATGCAGACAGATGGGGGGGTTGCCTAGAAAGAACAGTTAAGGCACAAAGTCTTCTGTCATCTGTAACAAGTTTCTAATGCGTATTCAAAAATATGCAGTAAATCATTTTTGTTGCTGTGCGTAAAACATTTACAATGTCAGTGGGTTTTTGTCAACAAATTTAAACCGTAAACTTTACAGTTTCATTTTTACCAGTGTCACGACAGCAGATTGTTTATACTGCAGTGGCTGAAGGTTTGAGATCAGACAGGGGGGGAAAAAAATCCTCTGACACATTGAAATATTGTCATGGCAAACAAAAAGTGACCCCTAACATCATTCAGTGAGTCCTAATTTTGGATCTGTCCTTTCTTGCAGCAATCTGCAGCAATGTCCAAGGTCCATTTGCTTTCAACAACACAACACAAGGGAAAACCACAGTTCGCATAAGAGATTCTGCAATCAATTCTTGTATGAACAAAGTGAATTTAGTCCTGCAATAACAGTTTAGAACACCACAGAAGTCAGAAAAAGCTGCACTCTGTAACGATATCTTTGACATTTATCCGATCTGTAAAGACATGTGACGTCTGTGACCAACATACAATTTTCTGCATCCCTTTTTTAGATAAACCCTGCAGCTGCTGGTGGTAGGAGCCATTTGGGTGAATGTGGTCCGGATCGGAGAGGAAAGACTACATCCAGGCTCTGCATCTGCAACAACAGTGGCAGACTGGGAGCCACTGCTCTTTTACTTAAGAGGTTTGGCTTCTACTGGAGATAAAGGGGGTATGAGCACTTCTGTAATCATTCAGTTTGTGTGTCTCCTCAGCAGTTGCTGTGAGAAAACACAGCAGCACGGCAAGAGCATGTGAAAGTGTGACTATGACAAATATAGTAAGTTGTGTGAAACTGACATAGTCACACCAAGCTGTATGTTAGTGAAGTGGATGTGGGTCATAGATAAAAACCTGAGGAGGATGGAGCTGTTGCAAAGATAGCTCTTCAAAACACTTTGTGTTTACAAGATGAAACGGAGCCAAGTTCCTTCAATAAACATGGCTGACGCAAGCTCAAATCCTGCAAAGACTTCAACATATTTATAATAATTCCATGACTCGCTTTTAAAAACATAAAAACTAATTCAGGACAGAATGTCTCAAAACAACAAAACCAACATGGTCACTGCCAACCAGAAGATTTGATGGAAAAAAGTGAGAAGCAGGCATGAAGCTGTGAACTTTCCAACCACATCAATATATGATGCAAAGAAAAAGGTCATGATTGTCACTATACAGACACCCTGTCTGTGTACAACACCAATATCATAACCTACAGATGCTCAAAAACTATTTCTACTCTATTCCCCACATGGCTGTGCACAGCTGTCCTTTCTCTATTTGTCATCTTTTTCTCCCTTTGTGTGAGTGTTATTATGTTTAAACAAACTAACACTGCAAGTAATCTTAATATAATCCAAGAACTGAAATACAGTAACAAAACCAGCCGACAAGATTTTAAAAGAGCATTTCAGAAAAATCTCAAAGAAAATGTAATGTAGATAGTTGTGGTTTTTGTGGAAAGATTTTAAAATGTCTGCCTTTGAAACCTCTATATTTAAAAAAGAAATTTAGGTTCATCTTCCTCGTACTAAAGTGGAAGTAGAAATCTCAGAGATTTCACAAAACCACGGAAGAGTTCAGAACTGTCTGCATGGATATATGCTCCTTATTGTAAGTGACGTTGTGATTTGGGTGAAACAACCCTTTAAAGCTTGAATTAAATGCGTACTGAAGACAAAAATTGCACAACATGTTGTAAAATAGAACACAGTTATAATCACAAATAACTTATCAGTATAGCTAATATGGCACGTTTTATCGCTCTCCTTAAACCCGTGACATAACAGCCATGCATGTCTGGACACGGAGGTGCTTTGGGAATTCCAGTGTGTATTCAAACAGTCAGTAAAGCCTTGTCTTGAGGTAACGCCTTTCTCCATGTCACTAACATTCAGTGTGGGTGCAGTGACACACGCATACTGTAGATTCGAATGATTAGCCTTGTATGCTTACATGTATTCTGTTCTGACCTGTGCTAGTTTAATGACCTGGTTTGAACTTCATACATTAAAATGTCATTAACAGGTTAGACTGACCCAGTTGTAGCTCCTGCTGAGCTGCTTCATTTGCTGTCATTAAAATATTAATGGTGGCACTGAAATGTGTGGTTCTCAATTTCTGTGGAAACTCACTAGCACGCCGTTTTTCCTTTAGTTGTACATGAATACAAACACAAATCAGCAACAAGGAGGATGCAACAAATATTCCTTATAACTATTTCTTTTACATCTGACTTTAAAACAATCTTGTTAACCAGTACGGCAACAAAAAGGACCAGAGTTGGGGACGGGAATCAAGAACTGTTTCCAAATTGTCCAATCCATCAAAATCATATTCCTCTCATGTTGTCAATTCCTTTTGTCGATACAGGCAAGTTCTGCCGACAGCCGCGCTTTGCAAAATAATCACAAAGTCGTGTGTCTATGCTGCTGGAAACTTGTAAAAGGAATGATAGCGGAGAGGAGGGAAAGCGTGGCTTCATTTCAACAGTGCACGTTGTAATGTCTGTAAAACAACTAAAAATACATTCATAAAAATTCCAGTAATGCCATGCATTTGACACAACGCACTCACAATGCACACTTGCCTTTCAAACCAGCAGCATGCTACCGTTAGCACCACCCAGCAAGCCTAGCAGATTTTTTTTTTTCTAAGAAACCTAAATGAACATGAATTCTATACAAAGACGGAAAATAAAACAGTTGGGTTGACACTGACAATCTGTGTAAGCCTATCTTTTTCCCCCACATAGATAATTGATCAGGAATCAATAAGGGGATTGACTGAATTGCTAATGGCATTAGTATCAATAAATGTTATCAATTCCCATCCCTACAGAGAGTACAATCTAAAGTAAAGATCCTGGAAAGGCCACGATGTCCTGCAAGGCGCTGAAGGTAGTGAGGTAGTCGACTTTTCTGGTCAGCCAGAATAAAATGTGGAGGAGGACATTTGTAATGGACCTTAGCTGTATTTTTCACATGAAAAAGGGATCTTATGCTATTTTTTAGTCAGTATACCTACTTGAAATTAAATAGAAACAGAAGTTCAATCAGTTCAATATGGTGAACCTGACCAAACACAATCAGAGTCAATAACTTGGCAGATTAAATGTGCATGACATGGTTTCAACTGTACTACTACAGTTTGTGTGGATTTTCATGGGGACTGAACCCCTACTGTTGTCTCAGAGAATCTTATGAATGAGTTCTTGGCCTCATCAGCGGGATGGAGTGGGGGGGTGTCTCTCTCTCTCTGGCTTTCCCATCCTGGATAATTATGGCTCTTGGATTGAACCCAAGCTTCCCTTGCTCCGCATCGACACTCCCACCCTTATCCCAGTTCCTTATCTGGGTCCAAAGGGGCCTGGCTGCTCATTGTCCCATCCTGCTCACACACACACACATTATCAAATCCTCCTGAGTGGGGTCAATGAGCTCTGGAAAAGTCCCCGCCTCATGCACTATATTAATGTTATTGTGTACGTGTGGATCCAAATATGTCCATGCATGCGTCATTTCTCCCCAGAGCCTCCCACTATAAACTCTGTCTAGTTTGTGAGTGACAGTTTATTTAACCAGGTAAGATCACCAGGCCAGCCGGGACAGCTCCTTCTCTACATAACATAATCATCTCAACACCTCTGCTCTGCTGGCTTGTGCCTGAACAGCTTCTTCTGCTGTGTTATGTTCCTGGAGCACGGTGACCTGACTCAGCACCTACGAGATACAGCTCAGCAAAACAGCCCGATAAGCTCCCTGTACCAAGAAGATGCAATCAAACAGAAAGTACCAGGAAACAGTGGTGTTTCTACATTCTTCTAAATAATCTGTCGCTATGAATCAGTGGCTGAAACCTTTGCACTGATGTGTAAGGTTGATTTTACTGGCGTCCTAATTTGGATTAAATCTATTGATGAATGACATACACCGAACATTTAACTCAGTTCTTACCCATTTTGGAAATGAGAACAACCTCGTTTTGGGCTATATAGCTATGTCTGACTGTTGACATAGTGCAGATCCACATTATCAAATGTTCTTTGATGTTATGTGGAATATAGAAACAGGAGTAGGACCACATAAAGTCACACCATCGCTATGATTCACTGAAATGGGAGATTGTGGACATCTGTGAGATCCATCGTAATATAAGCTCATCAGATCGCCTCTGACACAGACTAAAATCTTGTGATTTCCTCAAACAAATGAAGGCTAAAAACAAAAACAGCTGATGACGGTAGTGGTGACATCAGCAATTACTCCTTTAAGTTGATCTAATTGTTATGGGTTCACTGTCTGGTGATTGACGTCCAGCCGTTACACCAATAGGCTGCAACAAGTCAGTAATCTGGAATGCATTTCACCACAAAGCTCTGTGAAGACAACCAAGAGCACTGCGAGTGCACTGTGTGGCGTCAAGGATAACGCATAAAATAAAATGATCCCGGAGGCATTTAAGTCAGGTTGTGGAAAGTACTGCGTAGATAAGACCTTGATATCATGTTATTCGAAGGGAAATATGTGCAAAAGCAGCTCTGTATTAAAAATGTATCTTCATCTCCTGAAACCATATTACAGACCTCTTCAATGACGAAAAAGATGTACACATAAAACTACTGTATATACACTGAATTTGCTGTAAAGATACTGTTATAATTAGTCATAAGTTTTATTAGTTATACAATAGTCACTGTGGATGATACAGAGATAATACTCTGGCTTTTGGAAGCCTGCTGGTGGCGACTTTAAGCTCTTTCCGCCGTCTTTTCCTTTTGAAATTCTAATTCCGTGTTATGACAGGACGGAGGAGGGCAGAGCAGGGAGAACACCAAAATAGCATCATCTGATCTTTCTTTCATAAACTTTTCCACTCCTGCAGCAACGCACAGGAACAGTCTCTGGCAGAGGAATAAACGCAAAGCAAAAATCGAGCTGTCAGATGAAGTATTTAGTCACAGACCTTGCTGTGGAGTTCCTGCTCATAAAAGCTGAGCTGAGAAAGAGCGGAAAACACGGCGAGCTAGACACAATTTATTAATCTGATGTTAAGAAGTAAGTGTGCTACGTTTAAGGCTCTCATTAAGACGGCATCGCACATTTGTGATTTGTGCACTTAAAAACCTGACAGCCCCCGCCAGTAATCATACAATACTACTAAAGCCAACATTATAAATACGCTGTCTGATCGCTCAACTACATTATTCAGTTAGTGGATTCACAAGTGGCAGACATGTGATTAGATGCTAAATATAGTTTCCAAGGTCTCCTGAGTAAACTGCAGTAACATCTTCACATGTTTACAAGGAAAGTACAGTATAACTATACTTCGCATTTGACACAAATAAGGTTTGAGGACACACTCGGGCAGGTATTTTTTCCTGCTCTGTTCTATCTTTAGTGGTGGAAATATGTCAGCTCAGTGGGGTCCTGGCTGTGATAGTCAGATCTAATGAGTTGTCAGTGGACAGGAGAGGGACATACACAGAGAGTGAGAGTGGGAGAAAGAGAGACACATGATGAAAAGTAAGCTGGAAGACTGAACCCACAAGGGGGGCTATTCATAGTAATCCATTGCATCACCATATGGTTATCTTGGCTTGGCAAATAAGAAGTGTATGTAATCAAAAACAGAGCGCTTGTAATCAAATCAAAACCACTGCCAATGACCAGTGTTTACTGCAATGAGAGCACTTAAGGAGAACGTAGGAACCATCATTAAAATAATATGAGTAAGTCTACCCACATAGCACTCGAAAGCATCAGACACCACCTGACATCCTCAGCAATAAAAGCAAACCAAAGAGTCGGCATCCGTTCGTCAGAGTTTAATCTTTTGGCTAAATCGGAATGAGCCATCCACTGGAAAATCTCCAAAAGTCAGGCATGATATGATCTCTCAATTACTGTCAGCAAGTCAGAGCATGTTACCGCCTCACAAATAGATCACACAGTGCACAAGCACGCTCAAATAACACCTATGGTTTGTTTTCTCTGGACCAAACCAAAGTGGAAAAGTTTACTTCTTTGTTGGGTTCGTTTTGGTTCAAGCTGCACAAATCCAAGCAAACCAAGGTCAGTAAACACCACTGAGAAAGACTCATAAGTGGCTAGTTTATGGGATCGAGCTATAGTCTGACAGAAAGAGGTTCGAGTGGTGGGAAAAGTTCAGTCAGCTCGAATCCAGACCTTGCAGCTTCAGCAAAGAATGGCTGACATATCCAGGGCTCGAGATTAGAGGTCGACGATAGTGGCTTTTTAAAGTCTGCTATAATAACGATAGTTTGTAACAGGAAAAAGCCAACGACCGAGTAATCAGCAGATATCACCGCTCAACTGAAAAAAGATACGGTTGGAAATTTACTTTGACTTACAAACTGAATTTAACTTCTTTATGCCCGCCTAATTTTTTCAACACGTGCTACTCAATAAAAAGTTCTCTGTAATAGTGTTTTACTCATATCACTTAATAGGTCAAATTTTCCCAGACTCTTCCTCTCAAGTCCTTTTTTTTCCAGATGTAATACATTTTTCCCGTAAGTGGTTTGCTGGTACAACAGTATGTTAACTTACACCTCCAGCGTTGTGGTGTAGTTATTTGGTGACACCCGAGTCCAGCCAACACCGTGTCCACCTGTTTAAACAAACCTAACGAAAGGAAACTCTTTTCGAATATGTTTGCTCGTCAACAAGCCCACATCGTGGCACAAGGTTCTAACCATAGTTCATTTAATGTGTCATTTAACTCCTGTAACTGACTCCATCGTCAACTTTGTCTGTTCCCTAGGCTGGTGTAACATGCTGGCACACGGTATGACATATTCATGACCTCTATGACATGGTCCAACAACTGACAGCTATGTAGGATGATTAAACCGCTTGTTCTACAGGCCGACTTTGGATCAGGGATCGTCTGTACCCGAGGGAGCGTCACAGTGCCTTCCCACTGTCTACAGGATGGGAACGGATCATGAAGGCGGGAGTAGATATTCTGAGGCTTGGGAGAACTTTATAACGTATGCTACAGCTTCACAGTGCTGCAGAGAGCAACAAAAAAACTATCTGTCAAGTGTAACATTGGTCGCACCAGTGCACGTGACATTTAGCAGGTCTGTGTGTGTTTGTGCATTAGACATTATGGTAATTCTGCAAAGACCCACCCCTCCTCTACCTCTGATTGGCTCCGACTAGAGCTGCACAACTTGATGAAAAAAGTCATATTGCAATGTTAAAGCTTCAATGCCTAAACAGAGAGCTGTAATTTCTTTATTATAGGTGTAGGTAATGAGCAGATTGTTTATTTAAGTAAATTGCTGTCTTTTGTGATTATATAATTGTGGATTATTTTAATTGCGTATCTAGCTCCGACTCTTATTTTCTTCTTTGTCGAATGCCAGGGAACAAGTGTGTATGTGTAAAACCGTGCCGTGTAGTCCTCCACGAGAAACATCACAAGCTTAAAAACACAGCAGCAATCCAAAATTAAGATGATTTTTTGTGGTAAGAAAAATGCTGCAGTGCACGTGACGCCTGTCCTCTGCTCTGAAAGGCCTAGCCAGCGAACGCAAACCACACCTGTCTCCTCCGTCTCCAGTCAGATGCCCAATCCTGACCCAACATTTTCAGCGGAGATGGCCTCTGACATCTGACTCTAAGCCAGAGCCTAAAGACCAAAATACACAGAGCCTACCATGTATAAAAAGGCCAAAATATATGCCTTTCACACAGAATAGCCTCCAGGAAACACGTCATGACAGGTGTGTGGCCAGCAGAGCAGCTGCCTCCCTGCAGCATTTCAGTGCCAGGTAGCTGCAAACTGAGGCAGTGAGGAGTCAGAAATTATATATATATTAATATCCTATATTCAGGAGTTTTCATCCACCCACAGCTGATTCAATCTTATTTCATCCCCTACTGTGTATGCACATATATGATGCAGAGTCCTCCTTATCTTGCAGGTACATATGAGTCACTGCTTTCTGCTCTGTTAAATTAAATTAATTTAAATTAGTAACCATTTCAAACTAAACCCTGTATCTGGACAGACTGGCTGTATTTTTTATTGCAAAAACTATAGTAGTAAACAAACAGTGCAGCTCTCAACTTGAGGACTCTGGTTACCTTAGAAACACAAACTTGAGCATGTGAGACTCAACTAAAAGCTAATAATGGTGAGCTCTTGATGGCCACTTTAAACACTGGAGAAAACAATGTTTGCCAGCATTATTAGATTGACTGAGGATGGCTCAGCACACCAACAATGGAAAATGGCTTAGCTTAGGATGACTGTTTGCCTTTGGATTTAGGCAGCGTTTAAACATTGCTGGTAATTGGATTCAGACAAAACTGAAATTGGTTTAATGATACAATGAATCTGACCAGTAGAACAAACTTTTAAACATCAAGGCTTCTGCTTTTAATCACCATACAGGGGCCACTTTGTTTATTTAATAAACAGTTGGCGGCAGACTATTGTTAAGCAAAAGTTGGATGTGTAACTAGGCAAAAATATTTTAAAATTAACATCCACACTAAAGAGAAGGATAAGAAGCAACTTGTCAGAAAGAATGAAGAGAGTAGAATGACAGTAGAAGACATCCTTGTATTTAAATACAGGTGTTCACATGAAAAAGACACCATTTCCAGCAAAGCATTGGTAGAAGTGGTTTCAGTTGCTTATGGATCATCCAACAGGATGTTCAAACTTTCCTACTCTAATAATATTAATTTAAACACACCAACTACTAGTGTAAATACAGAGGGCGTTGCATTATGGGTTGTAGGTAGGGCTGGAGCGAGGCTTTGCTTGTAATCAACAGCAAATATTCAAAGCTTCAACATGTGTGTCAATGCATTTTGAACCGGGGTGGGACCTTTTCTTCACTCTTGCAAGGCTGTTCCATTCACGAGTGTATTGATCAGTAGGAAGGACTCTTGCCTGGTCTATGAAGGAAGCGACTTGGAAGGAAGTGACTACAAGGAAGGATCCTCGACTTTGAGAAACAACTCATGCGTGAAAAGAGTTGCTGGGCTGAAGATGACCCTCCCATCTAAACAAAGATAGGTTATGTGTGACAGGACGTACCACTTCCAGTTTAACTTCAAATCTAGTGTGAGAAAGATTTACTTACATGATTACCTTACTGCTCGCCACTGTTAAAAAAGCAAATGTTTGAATATTAATATTGAAAACCAGATGTCTGCACACTGATCAAGCATTCAAATAGTCGAACAGTTCCGTCCAGCCCTAGTTGTTGGTATGAGTGTTGCTCGGCTGGCAGATGTATTCAAGTCCATTTATGATGATTCTTGACAGTCTGTCAGTATTAAAAGTGTTTGGTTAGTCCACTTTAATCTGCAAGAGTTTGTGCAACGTCTTTTTCTGCTGCTGAGGAACTAAAACGAGTTCAGACAACCTCATTGCAGCAAGTCTGATTTTAGACACTTTGCAGAAGCAACGTCACATAATACAACATCAGAGATGTTACTGAGAGAAGTGTAAAAATATTTTCATGTTTCCATGTTCATTATGAAATTGTCACGGGAAAATTGGACTATGGCGAGCCACCACAATATATGCCGGGGTCTCCGTTTTCAGCTACGATGGCCCACCACTGCTTCAGAAATCAGAAACATCATGAAGTCACAATTACATGACAATGCAGAGGGCTTTTAATTTGAAACCATGAATAGAAGAAGTGGAGAAACGTGGCAACATCCAGCCAAGACAAGAGGGAGAAAGAGAAAGAAAGAGGAGAGAAACGGGCGTAGGTTTAGCTAAAGCCAGTGTGCCAAGATTCAGACAGTTTTTAGTTGATTCTATTCTAAGTTTTATTTTTACTACCAATAAAATGACAGTGTAGTGTTAACAGGTCATTACTCTGGTTCAAATCAGCAGATGAGTTGTAAAATTTGTCAGTTTTCCTGTTGTTTTGGTTTGTTTTCACACTTTCAAATATTCAGAAGGACCAAAAGTCTTCACCAAAAGCCATGCGAGAACCTTTCTTCACATACTTTGTTCCTAATCTCGTCAGACGTTGAATTATTCCCCAACTGGCTTCAAAGCCAAAAGGTGGCTGCAACGCACACCACACAGTACAATTCAGTACAATCTACCTAAACGACTCGTTCCAAGGAGGGAAAGGAGCCACGTTCTACCAAATGAGATAGTGTCAGTTCAATAAAACCCCAAGACAAAACATGAAGACCTGAGATAGCTCGCAGAGGCAAAAGCAATCAGCAGATAAACCTAAACCTCAGTCACGAATATGAGTCTGACATTAATCTGTGTATGCTTTACAATAAAGGCTTTATTCAATAATTACAGAAGGACTCTCCTTGTGTCAACACGCTAAAACTGCAAGATGAGGCTGCTAACAGTGTGTTTACATGTGCGGCCATGTAATTTGAGTTACAATGAGAAGAGCTTCATAAGGCATATTTTCCATTTAGAGATCAAACTCTATTAAGTCCAACAGGAACATAAATCCAACTTTAAAGAGGTCATATTCGACCCACTGCCTCCTGTGGGATCAAGGCTGTGTTATGCCACCAGAGCACTAAGTCTTCTCATCTACAACAGACCTAAAAGTGGAAACATCTTTAAAACAAGTCCACAAACGCTTCATTCAGCTTGGACATGCATCATAGGAGGTTCCGACACACTGAAGACTATGAATAGCCACATATACGACCAGCTCACCCACTTAATGCGGGAAAAAAAAAGATATAATGTGCCTTTTGGCTCGGTGTGTTAGAAGTCTGAAGGAAAAAAAAAAAAGTAAAAATCCACAAGACACCCAAAGCTAAGTGCCTGTGAGAGGCGGCCTATTTATAGACTTACTCCAGCGAGGGAGACTGCTCTTCCCTTATGTTTGGGATCAACACTTCACATGGGTGAAAAGAGAGGAAGAGGGAGACTATTGACACAACAGGGAAACTGAAACAAAGTGTTTGAACTTGACGCGCTTAATCATAACAATTAGATTTTCCACTATAATTTAGTGCCATAAAGTGCCAGGCTAGAGCCGAAACAGAAACCGTAAGAGTCCAAATACGTGATAAAAAGTACGGATATCGTTCAACAACCTGCAAAGACACTCCTTAGGAGCTCTGGCACACCTATTTTCACACAAAGCAAAGTTTTTGCTTTCCTCAGCCGAGCAGGTTGTCTTGTCTAAAGTGCTTTCTTAAAAAGTGCTTATTCTCATAGCGATGCAAATAGGATGTTAGTGCGTCTACAGTCGAAAGTGGCATCAGTGTTACTCATAAACTCCTCTACTCACAACTTAGGAAATACCCTGTCGTTCAGTGAGACACCGCTGAGTAGCGCTGAATAAGAAAATCTGGTGTCAAAACAAATACTGTTGTTACAAGGTAGAGCCAGTGTGTTTCAAAAAAAACAAAAAAAAAGTCACCTTCATTATTGTAGAGTTTCAAGTCAAGTAACTACCATCAGTGTTCAGGAATAAAGGAATAAGTGTAACAAATATGGTGTGTATTTAGTGAGGATGGACCAAATATAATACAACGGTGAAGTAGAAAGGTGTTTTCCTTTTCTACCGCGACGTCTTTTTGCAATCTCACAAATCCGACTGCTTAGCATGTCAGTAAAAATTGAAAACACCGTCCTCATTCGTACTGCAGCTGGACTTCATGATTACCAGACGTTTGGACACCACACTTTAATTTGACAGTGTTGTTATTCTTTCAAACCGGAAGCTTCAAGGCTCCAGCTGAGAACATCGGTTTTACTGTTTTAAGTTTCTCAACTGAAGCGTTTGCTCATGTGAGGCAGTAGTTTGTATGTTTAGAAAAAGGAGGAAAATAATCAAAAATGATGATGCACAGTACGGTTATTTTTGTTACAGTATTATTTGTGTTAACACAATAATACTGTATTGCGATATATAACAATACCATGATACTAAATGACTTTGATAGGAGATTTTGGCGGCATCACCCACGAAAGATTGTCGAATCAGGTATTCAAGATATTCATACTATTTTTCATGGGTATCTGTGTTTCTTTTACTCAGATAATTGAACAACTAATCGATTAATTGTTGCAGCTGCTGCAGTATTCGTTCTCAAACTTGAAAAGGTTTCCCTAATTTCCCCCCACAGCTCTGATTTAAAAAACAAAGCTCAAAAGGGCAGCTGCTTTCCGAGTTCACCGGCTCAACTTCTAACGAAGAAACACCTTGAAGGACGTTTGATTTTTGTCGGGTTAATGATGAACGCATGTTAGTCAAATTGCCTACTTAGCCAAATTGCCAGATTAGTGCAAATCAGCCCTACTTTAGGTAACAGTATTATGTGAATGCCGCATTCATTCACACGATTACATGCAATCATATTGGAGGACAATGTTGAAGTAATGCGAAGTGTTCAAACTGTTACTCTTCTAGTAGTCTTACATAATACATGACAAATTATAATTAAGGGTGTGTATTCTGTAATCTGTATTGACAAACATTTTAAAATTAAACCTCCCAACACTTTCATAGGAGCATATAGCCAGCTTTCTCAACTGGTGGTTCGTGACCCACAAGTGGGTCGCAGACTCTAAATGGGTCGTGGAGTATGTGGTAAATTAAAAAAAACTATTTATTGGATTTTCACGCCGAGAGACGTGCGTGATGATGAATGATAAAATCAAAACATTTGATTGGAAGGTAACAGGTTACGTGTAAGTTATTCATAGGCAGGACGTTGAAGCACAACTATGACCTTGAGCTTGTTTCAAGCGGATTTACAAACACTGAGCGAGGCTAAAACAAGGGACTGAAACCCCAGTGTCTGACGCAAAGAAAAGCGAGCGTGAAAGCATCAAAACTGAAACATTTACGAACGAAGCGGCTTCCACAGACAAGCCTTAAGTGAAAACAGCCTGTTTCGTAGGCCTTTCTTTTAGTGTGCAAACACAAGTACGCAGCAATGTTACTTTTACTCATATTCCTAAAAATCAGCAGCTGCCACTTGTGTGATATTCACTCAGTTTATTGTTAGAAATAACTGCTCTGATGAGCATGAAAATGTTCGTATATTATATATATTATATATATATATATATATATATAAAAACCTCATGATGTTGGCTGTGTACTTACTGGGCTGGAAAAACGCATTTGGTTGATTTTTAAGTCTATAAAAGTGGGTTGTGACAAAAAATAAATAAAAATCAAGGGGAGAATGTGTGTCCCAAGGTTGAGACCTCTTGAGAACCACTTCTATGTGGCATGGTGTTTCCAAAAAAGCAACTCTAACACATACAACCCTCAGGTACCTGCATGGTGTGATGCTCACAAGCACATTCAAGTCAGCCTAAAGAGGTGTGTGTGTCAGTGTGTGTCAGTGTGTGTGTCAGTGTGTGTCAGTGTGTGTGTCTGTCAGTGTGTGTGTGTTGGAGAGGTAAATTGCTACCGCATCCATGTTTACCTGTAGTAACGTGTGGTAGTTATTATGTCAGCAGCGGCGAAATAAACGACATTTATGCGTTATCGGATGCCGGCATGGAGACAGGCAGCGGACGATGAAGACGAAGCGGTTCGCCCTACGCGTAGCAGTGAATTCCCAGAGCTAGCATGTGTGTACGCGGTTCTGAGAGGTCATGTGTTCATGCGTGACAGCAGAGGTGTTTCAGCGACTTGACACACGCGAGTCGTGACCAGCTAAGACGAGCACAATGTTAAGACAAAAAAAAAAAAAAAAAACAAGTACAAAACAAAACGGCGAGTGTGGACGGAGACGGCGCTGACAGTGTTTATCAGTGGTGAAACTCACATCTTCAAACAGGGATCCAACGTTGGCTGTCACCAGCAGTATTCCTGTGCCTTGCGCTGCTGTCAGCTTCCCTGCCATAATTTTCTCTCGCAGGTGGGTCGGGGACTTGTACGGTGGAGTTTGTAGGTAAGAAGCGAGGAGGGGGGGGGGGGACACACAAGCAGAGAGCGGCGAATGTCTCACGAAACTGGTTAAAACACGGGGAATCTGCGACTGAAGCCGGGGTTGAGGCGGCTCGGCTGGAGCATATTTTTCAGCAGTGGCCGTGCATCTACTAGGAGTTGCTTTGCAGTGAGAAGGTCCGTTGGCGGCGGCGGCGGTGAGCGTGCTGGTTCTCGTGCTACTTTTTCACGTTCAGAGCCATCGTAAAAGTTCCGTTTTAATCCCGGGCGAGCGTCTGGGGGCTCTGGTTCATTTCGGCGGCGAGCGCGTCCCTGGATTTGTGCAGTGTAAAAGTGTCCCTCCTGAAGCAGGACTCCGAGCCAGGACCATTGCCTTCGCCGTTTGGACACGATAGGCTGGAGCCGCTCTGACGTCACCGCGCCAATGGAAACGCGGGGCTGTCTTAAAGGGCCAGAGCACCGTAAACACGGCGGCGCTGCTCCGAACGCCGCTGCGTCCGTTATCGGACGGCGCCGCGCTTCAATAAGGAATGCCGACGTTACCAACCGAACCGGAGAAGTCTGATTTAAAGCTGTCGGTTTTTATTTACTTCACACCCGACGTGCTTTCAAGAGTCAGAGACAGCGCGTGCGTGTGTTTTGCCGTGACAAAACTGAGGCTGGTTTTGTGGACAGGCTTTGAGCTGCACAATGAATGGAATCGCAGCGTCAACCTGTGCAGTTATTTAGTCACAAAAGGCTGCAGTTTAATAAAAACAAAAGTGCACGTGTGAATGTGCATGTGCAGCCTGCTAATCAACTACACTACAGCTGGGCAACAAAACGACAGTCATCGTACTGTGACTGTGATAATTATCGCTGTATGTTTTTCTTTTGTATTAGGTTTTAATTTGTTTGCATTGTCAGCTAAAACACTTTTAAAGGTGTAACTTTTATTTTGCATGTTTTACAACGCTCGACGTCACTGAATCCCAAATATCATCACACACACACTGGACCTTTAAAGTGACCGGGTGAAATGGATGTCTACGAGCAGGTCAGTAAAATAAGCATGGCCTCTGTTGAATGGTGATAGTTTGGATTCAGTGACACTGGCCTTGATGACTGAGCAAACAGACTCACGATACCATTTGTTTGTCACAATGCTGTCCACAAAAATGACAGTGACTTCTTCACCATATCGTGCAGCCCTATGACATGCATTACATTGTTTTGGTTAACCATGGTTTCCAACCTGAGGTCCAGGACCCCCTTAAAGATCCCTAAAGATCACCGGGGGGGTCACAAGGCTTTTTCTGCTCTGAGGTTGTGAGTGATTTGCTCATGTTAATTTAAATCACTTAATGGATAATTAAAAGTCCGTATATAAAAACTCAGAGAGCGCGGACCTCCACCAAGGCCAATAGTCCACTCCTCTTCTCATACCACAATATTATTAAACCACAAATGATGTTTTCTCCTTTTTCTCAGTTGGTGCCTCTGGTTAGTCTAACTTCTAACAGTCTTAGTTCTAATTAGTGATTTTAGACATTTTTTTTTTTTTTACGTGACTGCTATTTTACAGGCCTTTATATACAGATGACAGATAAACATGAAAATACAAAGTACCCACCCACAAATACTTTGTACCAAAAGTATCCATACCAAAAGTATCCATACCAAAAGTATCCATACCAACTCTGCAACAGTTGCTGCACTTGTTCAATAAAGGGTCGAGATAAATCCACGCAGCTCATTCCTGAGAAATAATGGATTCAACATCATCTGGAGCTCTCATATATAAAGCCTGCTCCATCTCGCCTTTTCACTGCATGATATTTATTATTCTGCATGAAAGTGATCAAGACAAATACAAAAAATTAGCACATCAGTTTGTTCGATTTAGAATTTATTAGCACGTTTGACAAACGCTGTTTCCGAGCGTAGCACGCACATTTAGTTTAGACTATTTTGTCATTTTTTTCTAACTGATTTGAGTCACTTAGATCAATTCCTTTTTCTTTGTCTTTGACCTGGTTAGTCTTCCTGGTTTGGAAGAAGATGGAGCAGAGGGTGGAGACTGAGGAACAAGACGAGGACTGGTCCACCAGCTCTGCTCGCACGGGGGGGATTTAAGTTTCTTTGTATTGAGTTACAGTTATTGCTTCTGTTATCTCCCTCATGTGTCTTTATTGGTTTGATCAGTTGGTATAAATGTTCCCTCTTTGTCTCATTTGGTTCGGTCTCTTAGTCGATCTGACCTTTTGTTTTGAGCAGCTGTATCAATGATTAGTATTAATCTAATTTAAAGAGATGTGAACCTCTATGATTTCAACTATTTTCAGTTCAGAAATAAACCCACTTTTTAAAATTTAAAACCCTGTGTTCTGTGCCTGAGTGTTTGGTCCACAACAGAAATCCTCGAGTGAGGGCACTTTCGCACCTTTCACACCTCCTTGCAAAAAATAAAAGAAGAAAAACGAAAGGAAGACTGAAGTTAAAAATTAGCCGAAATAACATAATGCCAGACGTCATTCACAACCGTCTATAAACCGGGAAACAGCACACATACATGATGACGACGGGATGCATTAGTCTTCTACCAAAATTACAGCGTGAAAGCAAAACTAAGCTGAGCAAATGTATACAGCGTAACAAAAACCTGAACCTTAGTTCAGACCTTGGTTTGAACTTTCAGGTGTGAAAACACTGTAAAGCACAAGTACCTCAAATCTGTACTGAAGTTCTGTACTTGAGTAAAAGTACTCAGTGAAATCTGAACGGCTGCTGTTACTCAATAACTGCAAATTAAGTAAATGTCTTGTTATACAGTCTATGCATGTAACAAATGTCAGGACTGTGTTTGAATACAATGTGCATATTAAAGCATACTGATTGATGGAGAGCTTTGTATGAAAATGCTGCAAAGTTGAAAGTTGCGTTCAAGTACACAAGGACTCAGGGTAGGCTGAAAGGTTTATTGAATAACTATGAAGGACAAATGCCAGCTCACTTGGTTTGTCCAATAGAGCATAATATGCCGGCTTTAAAAGAAGTGTCGAAGTGATGACGAGGTCAGTTCTGCCTTTGAGGAGTTTTTTACCCTTCAGGATAAAAGCTTCTATATGAAAGGTATTCAAATCCTGCAGCGCAACTGGAAGAAGTGAGTGGACCTCACTTCTTCGTGAGGGGAATATGTTGAAAAATAACCCATTCAAGGCCTTTTCACAAGGGCGTCATAGTCAAAATATGAACTATTCAGCCTACGCTTGTACATACCTAGCAACGGCCATGCAAACTTGTCCTTGTCATCGCATACTTGTCCATCCATGAGGGTTCCTGATTCCACATCCAGAAACAATTGCAGAAGAGTTTATGGGGCCAAGCTGCAAATGAAGTCATTAATAACTATTATGTATATGAAAAAAAAAGGTTCATTATTGTGACAGCCCTACAAACCACCGCTAGTGCTTCTGTAAAAAGTGATTTTAACGCTTGTGTCGTCTTTACTTTTGAGATACTCTGGTTTACCATGGGTCAAAAATGGGTCATATCTCTTTATCGCTTTGATCTCTTTGGTCCCGCCCCCTTGATGTGCAGGTACGAAGCTATGGTTTGAGAAAATGTTTGATAACATTGTAAACAAGGGCTTTGAAGGTGGTCACATGACAGACGGTAAAGAGTGACATCAAACAATAGATTAGAACAATGAAACATTATCTGTGTGTGTCCCTGTGTCAAACTGACCTGAAGACCATATGAAGACCGTATGAAGACCATACGAAGGATGGAAATTGTGAAATGTTTTGTACATGTTTATCACAGAAAACAAGCTAAGGCCATTGAGTTTCAGGTAGAAAAAATGTATACTTGTATCCTTTTTCTTTTTGTAAAAATGTTAAAACGGGTCAATTTGACCCGAATACCATACAAGGGTTAAATGAAGATAGTACGTAATGTATGAATAATCTGACAGAGAGCCTACCTCATGTGGATATAAACAGGATGTCCTTATTACGTCAGCACTCTGATTAATAAATGTATTCTTTGATTTTGAAACAATAGCCTTAGGGCTTGTGTCCAAATACTGTTTTTCTCTCTCACCGCACAAACGCCTCATCCCAGCGTTTTTCCACCAGAGAAAAACACTGGGTCCACGTTCACAAAGATAGACCTTTAATGCTTCAGATCTGAAGAACAGACAGACGTCACATAGGTGTCTGAATTTGATCAGTTGCACAAAATCTGTCTTGAGTCTCGAAAGTAGAATTAATTTGCTCTGGATTCTGTGTAATTTAAGGCTGATTGTGTCACCACCTCAAACCACTCAGCTCAGTTCACTCCAGCAGAAAACTTTTACTTTCAGGAAGAATGTTAACGTTTACAAGATATTTTTATTTTTTTTTTTTTCATTTTTAATGCTTCATAAATGAGAAAATTGTATTTCTTTTAGGAAAATACTTAGTCACCACAAATAAATACCAAAGTTTGAAAGCTCTGATGTGCTTCGATGTGGAGCAAAACTGCTCTGAAGCAGTTACAGTTTTCAGCAAGCTATGATTTGGCAAATATTCAACCGTGGATGTTCTTTTACAGAAGTTGAAGACATCTTGTACCCCAGAACAACTCCTGAAAATTTCATGCATCTACCATAAATATTTAAAAAGTAATGACTTCTTGAACTTAGCATCTTTTTCTGAGCCACTTTTTTTTACAGTACAATCAAAAATCAATTTTCAAAACCCAATACCTCAAAAAGAAAACTAGGCTGACATTTTGTATGGTGTTTACTAAGACTATAAACATTGTTTTTGGAAAGTATAGTCTGTACAGTTTTGCATTTCAACACACACAATTTAATGTTATATCAAGTCAAATAGTATTACTTTATTATTTATACAATAAATGAATAAGCTGGTCACTGGGAGGACGTACAGCTCTGCCAAGGACAATAGTTCACTCTTTTCTCGCACCACAATATTATTAAACCACAAACAAAACACACAGTATGACCCACGTTTTCCATCTTTTTCACTCGGTGCCACTGATTAGTCAAAGATGATGTAACTGAAGAGGGAAGATTCCACACTCCGGCTGTAAACACGTCACGGCCTCGGGGTCTTTAAAGGGAGACCGGAGGCCGTTCTGTTTGAATGGAGTCCTATGAAGTGGCTCAGATCCACGAGCAAAGCCGACAACCGATGCACTTTTATATCTCTTTTCTTTTTTTATATATCATCATCGAAACCACGGTCAAAAAATGCCTCAAATCTCTACCGCCACAGCTGAGGAATCTGCTCTGCTGTGGCACGAGATTAAGGCCACAGTTGGTGGAGTTGGAGGCGCAATTGGTCTGGTGGATAATCCGTACTTGAATAAACAAACATAATCTAAAGAGAACATACTGCAATCAATTTGTGAGGGATACTGTGTTGATTCTGCTAATATGGATACGATGGGAGGAATGGAAATGTCACATAGTTCGAGATATCAACATTATGATTCTGTCAAAAGTGGGATTAACCAATGTTGAATAGTTCAAAGCAGACAGAAGGTCTGCTTTTGTCTGTATGTTTTCTTAAGTATTTGTATATGCTGTGTGGTAGTGTTGTAGTCAAGACCACCTAAACCAAATCGAGACCAAGACCAGAGTGTATTGAGACCAAGACCTTCTTTCTGATTCCGATTAAGTGAAATTAAGAAATTAGTTAGAAGTAGTTGGTTGCATTTGAAGCAGGAAGTTTTGCGTAATATAACAGCAAACAATGCACAGGGAGTTTAGTAATGTCCCCGCAGTTGTGGTGTTGACTGGTGTTGAAATAAAGCCCAGAGTCCTCTTTGTGTCAGGCCGAGACAGGCCAGGCAAGGTCAAGAAACAATATAGTCTATTCTGAGAACAAAACCTGGTCTCAAGACAAAGGTTGCTTTGGTGTACTACGACACTGCTATGTGTTTATGTGCTTTTGTGTGTTTTCCTTGAATGTTTTTAGTTGTTTCCATGGTGCATCTCTATGACAAGGTGTGTCGGTCGGTTGGTCGAACGCGATATCTCAGGAACAGTTGGACAGAAATTTGGAAAATTTGGCACAAACCTTCTCTTGGATGCAAGGACGAACAGCAACAATTTTGGTGGCCAACGGTCAAAGGTCAAGCTCGCTTTAAGCTTGTGTCTGTCCATTCTTATGAAAACAAAATCTCAGGAACGCCTTGAGGGAATTTGGCATAGATGTTCACTTGGACTCAAAGATGAACGGATTAGAATTTGGTGGCAATTATTTGGGAAATTATGATGTCACCATAGTGCAAACATCTGATAGGATTTCTGGGTCTTGTTTATGTGCCATAAATGTATGGCTAAATCTGGCACATTTACATGATAGACCCAAGCGCTCATGTCACTTAATGTGCACTGTCCCTTCTTAAATAAAATAAACATGAAATAATCTACGTAACTGGGTCCAAATGGTCCTGACCTGAGACATGCTGAAAAATGTTGTCCAGAAGTCACCGTTTCCCTTTCCATTGCATGTCTGATCTTTGCCAAATGTGGACACGCACTCTTTGATCTAAAGATTTCCTACTTAGGTTTTGGCTGCAACATCTTGGAAAAAATAATTTAAAGACTGGAAACTGAATCAGCACGTATGACAGGATATTGCCAACGGTGTTTAGAGACACAGCCAAGCCCATGTGTAATGGATTATGGCTAATGAAAATAAGCTAAATCTGCCTTTCCATGGCATCACAAAACCCGTCCAGCATTAGCTCACCTGTTTACTGACACAGGGCTTAGAACTAAGCTTCGTAAAAACACATAACCCTCTCCTGAAAACTGACTGTTCTGTGCTCACTTAGGCCGAAGAGTACGTCAGATCTCACTGAGCAGAGACCTCGTACGCTGGTAAATGGCCATGTACATCTCATCTTGACCGTAGATGAAATATGAGCAGTGATGCTGCCTTCTGTCACCTTTTAACTTTTGAAAACTAACATCTGGCAGAAACCCAGCGTTACTCCTCTGCAAAATTCACAGATTGCCATGTATTAATTACAGACATGCTTTTCACGCAGCATGATGTGATCTCCCCTGATGGTTTGGAGGTAGCCTTGGACCATAAATAGCCCTCTCCAGTCATAGGTAGTTTGAGGTCAACAGCTTAGGGCAGGCATATGACATGCTGGATAACAGTGCAATGAGCTCCTGTTCTTAAAAGGACACATGAGCTAAACAGAACTAGAGTGAGAGGTCACGTTATTGAGCGAGTTAATGTCTTTTGGTGGCACTGAAGCAGAACAGGGGGATAAAACACGTCCACTTTTCTTTGGCTAAACATTTCAGGCCTTATCGATATAAATCTGCTGATGAATAGAGCCTCTGTCAACACCTTAAGTGAGCGTCCAGCTGCGAATAGATGACAGGAGGGTAAGGGTGGCAAATGACTGGAAAATGGCACATGTAGCTTTTATGTTAACAGCATCAGAGTGGTGTGTGTGTTTGGGGAGGGGGACCGCGGTCATGGCTCACCGAGAGTCTTTGAGGAGAGCTGAGAGATTATCGCCAAAATGAGAGAGCTCACAGCTGTGTCTGGCATGGGAGTGTGTGTGTGTGTGTGTGTGTGTGTGTGTGTGTGTGTGTGTGTGTGTGTGTGTGTGTGTGTGTGTGTGTGT